>VKOC01020176.1:0-49392 GCA_009364415.1 Spea multiplicata | reverse complement strand
ATATATATATATAGTTTTACCTGGAATAAACTGCATTCTACTTATGTATTTGTTTGTAGACCATGACCTATAATGTAACTGCTAAAATACTGAAAATACTGAAAAGTAACATCAACTTTTTGAGATCAGAAGATAACACTCTTGTGTTTACAAGGGGAGTTTAAAATAAAACGTCTGTTATCCTATAGCGTACCTATATGAATTTATTTAACCCCTTAAGGACAATGGGCGGTCCAAAACCCCATTGAAAACCATCTAAAGCTTGAGCTTTTTAGTGAATTTCTTACTGTTTTATTAAAAGTTGAAATTTAAAGTAAAACTGAAGGGAACACAAAGGTGTTAGCTTATGGTTATAATAAATAATGTGTTTCAGAAGTATGTCCCCTTCAGTATACTATGACATTTTGGACTATGCTATCTTTTTGGGAACCGTTTGGAGAATGCACACTTTCTATTCCAGCATGACTGTGTCCCAGTGCACAAAGCAAGGTCCATAAAGACATGGATGAGTTTGGTGTAGAAGAACGTCTATGTACCCCACAGAGCCCTGACCTCAACCCCATCGAAACCCTTTGGGATGAACTGGAAAAGAGAATGCTAGTCAGGCCTTGTCATCCAACACCAGTGCCTGACCTCACAAATGCTCCGCTGTATGAATGGGCATAAATTCCCACAGAAACTCCTCAAACTCTTGCGGAAAGCCTTCCCAGCTACATATTACAGTCTATGTATTTAGAATGCATAAAAGTCCCTGTTGGTGTAATGGTCAGGTGTCCACATACTTCTGTCCATACAGTGAAGTAAAGGGAAAACATGGATCAGGTATGATACAGAGCAGTGGAGGCTCCTCTATAGGAACAGGAAAAAAAATAGCAAAATTCATCAAGAATCCATTTTAATCTAAATTAGATTAAAATGGATTTTTGATGAATTTTGCATTTTATTTTTCCTTTTGGGGTTCACTTGCCATGAAGTAGCCTTTCTTCCTATCGCAGGCTCCCCTTATGTAGCCTGCGATAGGAAGAAAGACCCTATTTGGCTCAGTTGCTGCTGCACTTGCCAAAGCGCCGGCTCAGCCGCCTATTTGAACCCTGTTCGCACAGTTAGGGGAGGTGGGGGTTAATTTAGGGGCAGTTATGGTTAATGAGGTCTTTAGGGTTAATTTAGCGGGCAGTTTATGGTTGATTGGGCGTCTTTAGGGTTAATTAGGCGGCAGTTATAGTTGATGGGGTGTTTAGGGTTAATTTAGGGGCAGTTATGTTGATGGAGTCTTTAGGGTTAATTTAGGAGCAGTTATGGTTGATGGAGTGTTTAGGGTTAATTTAGGGGCAGTTATGATGTATTTTAACCTGTACATTACGTCGTAAATGTACATTTAATTTTCAAAATGTATATATTGTGAACTCCCATTGCAGTTACCCACCAGCCGCCACTGATACAGAGGTAAAAATTCAACCCCACTCCTTATGTCGAATCAAATCATAAGTTAGCCTCCTCCCTTAGTAAATGTATGCAATGTACAGTATATGGTTTTACATACATGCAGGTTGCACATGTAAAGATCACGGTACACAAATAAGCACGGGGCAGGCATACAAAAGCCGGTGTTAATTCCCATAATCATGCTCAAGAGACTTAGGTAGTTAATACGCATGTCCGCAAGTATGTCATATTCAGGGGGGCTAAAATGCCCGAAAGCATGTTCCCTTTCTGGTGTCTTCACTGAACCCCCCAATATGTAATTTGTGTGAGTAGAATTGTGCGCATGCACAGTAGAGCTGCCACCCGGCGTCTGGATTCGCGGTAGTTGGGAGTTAGGGATAGACAGATATGATATGTATGTATATATACGAAAAACATATATGCGTGTGCCATGTTTTAATGTTATTATGTAAGCTTTGACAGGTGCCCGTTATACGCCCGATCCCTGCTTGTGAAGCTGTTTTTTTTAACCTGTTAACAGTTTTTCACTCAACTCATAATTCTTTTATTTATCTGTGATGTAAATATAAGCACACTTTGTTGTTTATATACTCATTGCTGTGTCTTTTGGGGGTGTAGGACACTGAAACCAGCATGTCTACCAAATATTCCACAGGAAGCGGTAACTGAATGTAATGTGTCATACATATGACGTTGCGCTTTGCTGGTCTAACTGCCAAGTAATTCTCTTTTACAGACTGCTTACTGAAAAATTGAGGCTTAAAAGACCCCACGTGTCCCAAGTCTCCATTTTTCAGTAAACAGTCTGTAAAAGAGAATTACTAACAGAGAAAGCACCTCCAAGACGATGACGTGCGTAATAAACGCGCGCCTTTCGTTATCATTTCATAACAACACAAACCGCTTCGCTTCCCATTGGCCTTCGCGTCGTCTTTTCCCTGCGCCCTGGGAAACCGAAACATTCTCACTGCGCGTGTCCGGAAGTGACGCTCTGATTTTGAACTGGTTCGCGGGCAGGATTAACGAAGACAAGAAAATAAAAAAAAGGTTAATTTATTGGGCTATTGCTTAATTCTACGTGCGCTTATTTTGTTAAGTTAATGGAAATTCTTAATGCTTGCGTTGCGCTGTCAGGTATCAAGGTATTCACCAAGCTGCGTACGTTGTTGGACTCGGGCTGTGTCAGTATATGTTAAGAGTTCATACGTACGGGAATTCGGAGACCTTGTATATATAAGGATATATTTTGTTGCAAGAGTTACACATAGACACAATAACAAGCGGGAATGTGGGAGGGAACAAAATATTTTTATCTATTTGTTTTAAAAAAATCTTTACTAACAGGGTGGTAGATAAGTGGAACAGTATCTCAGTAGAAGTGGTAGTGGTTGCTATAATGCGAATTTAACTATGTGTTGGATCAGCATATGCCTGTCCTGAATCATTATAATGTGCAGACTAGATGGGCTGAATGGTTTAGATCTCCGAACACACCTGTATGAAGGTTTGGCGGCTTGTATGGTTGGTAGAACTACAGATCCTGTATTGTGGGAATGAGAAGACATCCCCATTGGTTGATCATAGACTGCGAGGGTATCGTGTGAGCTGAGTATGGATACTCGGTTGCTATGGAGATGTTGCTTAACTTTTTGTACACAAAGCATTAAATGCGTGCTGGCGTCCTGGTGTTTTATTCTCGTGCAATGTGTTTTATTTTTTACTCGGTTTATTAAATTGGATAGAAAAGTGTTGGCAGAATTACGTGCAATGAAGTCATTTTGATGAACTCTTTTAGTCAGAAGGTCACAGTTAGGGAACGGCTGTTATATGCCTTAAGGCCGTAGGGCTGTAATCTTGTTTATTAGGGATCATGCGCTCTGATAAACGTTTTTGACATGCAGTGGTCAGCTTCTGTATTTTTTTTACAGACATACAGCAATGGAAAGATCCAAAATACCAGTGTTTAAAACCCAACCAGAGAAGAAACCCACGACTACAGGTTCGTCTCCATAATGTAAAGTCTAGTCCTCAAGATTGTATTTGTTTCTAATGTTTGTTGGATTCCCTTTTGCATGAACACATTGTACTGCTTTATTGTACAGATATGAGCTGTGGACGGGGTTAAATGAGACGGACGATTCATTGTACAACATGGACAATGCGCTACAATATACATCTTATACATTATATATCTTATAATGCAGATGATGGCACTGCAGAACCCTCCTTATGCATTTCCGCCTTTGCCCACGTTTTCCCACTTATAGACTAATAGTATATACTTATGGTTAATAACAAGAAATAATATGAATGTCCCATTTTCAGCTATATGGGATTATTATTTTTACAAACAAGAGATGATTTGTCTCTCATCATTTCCTTTACGGCAAATATCTAGAGAAATACGTTTTCCATTTAGGGCTTTGGGATAAAACCAATGGTTTGAATCTTGCAGCGCTTTTTGCGACTTCTTCTGGAATAGTGGAATGCTGAAAAACACTAAATTTATTTTGATGGGGGTTGGTCAACAATATCATGCCTTTTGTTTGTTCATTGCAGACGCGATGGTACCTTGCCCCAAGAAACCCTGCCCCCAGAAACAAGTTCTCCCGCTGTACAGCAAGGATCCTAACATTGTTTTTTCATCGAACACAGCTGACATGGGTGTTTTCAAAGCAGTTAGTAATGGGTAAGCGATACTAAACAGTTGTAGCACATTTGACAGTCATCATAAGTAACATAACTGTTGCTGGTTACACACATTTAGTTAATATTAATATACAATATTTATGTCATTCCCAGCACTCTTGATGTTTCTCTTGTTAAATAGTTTCTGCATCGTTTTTCTTTTTCGCACACGTAGGAAAAGAAACGCTGTACCCAAGAGAGCACCTGCTCCAATACGTGGGTAAGTAAGCAATGGCTGGTGTTTAAATAATATTCAAGGTATACAGTTGGATGGATTTGACTATATAAATAATCATGAGACCTGCCACTGAATGTGTGCACATTAGTCACTATTTCAGTTCCCACCAACAGTCACATAAAGAGTCTGTTTATTTCTTTACTTCGCTGTACTTCACTATCATCTACATAACATTGCGCATGAATTGCTGTGATAATCAATGTCAATAGGGGTGTGCAAATGATATATAATGTGGGAAGGAGTATTTAGGGCTTGCTCCTTTCAGCAGAATTTTACTCGAATGTTCCAGCAGCCCTGATTGTTAATCATTGTGTACTCTGTAAATACCAGTGCCTCAGGCAATGCTGGCACGTCACACTAACTCCAGCCAAGGATGTTTTACTGGATGCGCCTTTGCATTTATGTCACAAGCCGGATGAAGCTCCAGAGATCTCTCAGCCCCACTTAAGTGTCTGGAAGCTGGTCTTTGTGTGTTAGCGCTCTCATGTGACATTGCATGCTGGAACGAGCAGGATTGTCTAGCAGTCTGTTAGTTCTGGTGTTAAGAAGAGTTAAGTATGGTTGCTATTTTAGATATAACAGGTTCTTGCCTTAATGGGGAAAATGTTTTTAATGTCTGAGGTGTTGTTGTTTTTTACACATATGTTTGTATATGTGCCTAACTGTTAACTTTCATTTACAGACCTGTTAACAGATACAAAGTGGAAGCAGAACTCAGAGATAACAATCAACTGCTGCAAGCAGCGAATGTCAGCTTACACAGCAAGTTAACCACTGCACAGGTGGGCTTGAGACACCTTTCAGCAAATATTATTCTGCCCATCTAGTCTGCCCTTTTTTCCCTAAATGACTTAAATCAGTCCTTGGTCTCGTCTTAACCCCTTCAAGACTGGGGATGTACCAGGTACGTCATTGATGATGGACGATCCAGCGACACTATGAACGCTGGGATCGGGAGGGGATGGCTGCTACTGACTGCTGGGTGACCCCAGCGATCCGTGGCAGCCAATCCCCCTCGGTTCCGTGCACGTGATCGCTTCTGAAGCAAATCGCGTGTATGGAACTAGGAAATTTAAATAGGTACGCGCTCTTCAAGCTAAGACGTAGTACCCAAATGCCGCTCTCGAAGGGGTAACACCCAGGATAGCTTTATACCGTGTTAAAATTCACTCACTGTTTTAGCCTCTTCCAATTATGCTGTGAGGCTTTTCTACTTATCTACCACCCTCTCTTTAAAATAAAATAAACATTTTTTACTTTTCATCTAAACCTTTGACCCTCTAGTTTTAGCTTGACCACATTCTAATATTTCTCTTCCTGTACTTAGTTAAACCCCTTTAAGTTTTTAAATGTTCCTATAACCTACCCCCTCTCCCTCCCTTCCTCCATAATGTACGTATTGAGATCCTTTACACTTTCCACATATATATTTTTGGATCCTATTCACCATTTTAGTAGTTCTGCTACGAACGCTCTCCAGAATATCAGTGTCTTTCTGGAAATGGTATAGCTCTAAAAGACTCTGTTGGCAACATTGGCATAAATCCCGGTACACCCTCCCAGGCTGGGTAAAGGTGTTCCTATCCAGGTATACAGCGGCAAGGAAATCCATGTTCACAGTCCACCAATAAATCAATCAGATATAAATAGAATAAAATAAACTGAAAATGTAAAGCATGCTCGCAACCCAACTAATCCTAAATATTTACCGGTTGCCTTTATACATCTTTCATTCCATATTGCTAGACCTATACCTGGATGAGTCTTCATCTCGATTTCTAGTTAAAGAAATGCTAAATATGAATGTTCACAGGAAGATGGCCTAAAGGCATACACTTTCTGGGGAATTGAGGACCTTGGTCAAAAACCTCTTATTTAATTACTTGTATGGGAATATGGGACAGTCAACATATTTATTGTATTTTAGACTTTATACGAGGAGAACATTGAAGTAGATGTCTCATTTTCTAACACCAGTGTGAAAATAATGTGTAATGTGTGTTACTACAACAAGGTATCTTGGATTTCACCCAAAGAAGCCAGCTTCTTATGTTATCAACTCTCATGTACGTTTACATTTTTATGCAGGAGTCTATGAACGAGATGGCCGAATGTCAAGAGGCGCTCAGGGAAGAAGTCAAGGAGCTAAAAATGCGTTTGGAAAAAAATATGATTATTCTGGAAAATAGAAACATCGACCCAGGTAAGAATTTATATTTATAGGATTTTTTAAGGTGGAAGTACCGGCTACGTTAAATGGTTCTGGAGAAATTTTGTGCTTGCACGTTGGCTGTTAATTAATCTTAGAAATATTTGAAGGACCTCACACAACTGCAGCGAAAGGTCACAAAAAATATCCATTCACTGGATTGCATTTGTCAGATCACAGACCCAATACTGGCACCTGATTAGTTGTTTAGCTATGCACTTTCATTGCAACAAGAGAAATACTATAGAATTCAAAATAGTTTTTGCAAAACAATTTAACCCCTTAACGACAATCCATGTACGTGGTAGCGTTATTTGCCTTTGATCGGCGGCATTGCGTTTTTCCTGGAAGAGGCTCTCCAGACAGACAAAAAAAAAGGTTTTGCAAACCTTCCGATCTCGATCCGTGGTTTAAACAGACCGGTGATGCCCCGAGCCTGGGGAAAATCGTGCTTCGCAACCTCTCAATAGGTGGGTTAAACGACAGACCAGTGACTGAAATCAGTGGTCTGACAATCACGCCCTCTCAGCTAGTGGGTTACATTTCCTCCCATACTGGCATAAATTGAACAAAACCTATAACATTAAGTGTAGCATTACACTGGTACAGGAATATAGACAAGTATGCGGCTTCCTAGCATTCTATGTAGCAGTAAACCTGTATTTTAACAGCTTATGTTTGCTAGATATGAGAGACAATAGATGAAAATGTATCTCTACTTGTAGGTTTCATCCACAGGAGTGTTTAACATGGACTGAGCAATTCAGTTTCATGATTATGTTAAAGGGACGCTCCAACCATCAACTGTCACTTAATGCATCATAGCTTTACGTGTCTTTGGTGTCCCTTATATTCAAAAGATTGAGCTTGTCACTTATAGAATAATATATTTATAGTATCTCACAAAAGTGAGTACACCCCTCACATTTTTGTAAATATTTTATTATCTGCTCTGCTACAATGTAAAGTAGTGAGTGTACAGCCTGTATAATTTGCTGTTCCCTTACAAATAACTCAACACACAGCCATTAATGCCTAAACATTGGCAACAAAAGTGAGTACACCCCTAAGTGGAAATGTCCAAATTGGGCCCAGTTACCCATTTTCCCTCGCCGGTCTCATGTGACTCGTTAGTGTTGCAAGGTCTCAGGTGTGAATGGGGAGCAGGTGTGTTAAATTCGGTGTTATCGCTCTCACACTCTCTTACTGGTCACTGGAAGTTCAACATGGCACCTCATGGCAAAGAACTCTCTGAGGATCTGATAAAAAGAATTGTTCCTCTACATAAAGATGGGCGAGGCTATAAGAAGATTGCCAAGACCCTGAAACTGAGCTGCAGCACAGTGGGCAAGACCATACAGCATTTTCACAGGACAGGTTCCACTCAGAACAGGCCTTGCCATGGTTGACCAAAGAAGCTGAGTGCTCAGCGTCATATCCAGAGGTTGTCTTTGGGAAATAGACGTATGAGTGCTGCCAGCATTGCTGCAGAGGTTGAAGGTTTGGGGGGTCAGCCTGTCAGTGCTCAGACCATACGCCACACACTGCATCAAATTGGTCTACATGGCTGTCTTCCCAGAAGGAAGCCTCTTCTAAAGAACATGCATTATCCAGGCGCCGCCTAGTGTACAATCCAGGTGCAATTTTAAATTACATTTTATTTTTACAAAATATTCTTAAAATGAATGTTAAAACAGGTAATTATTTATTCAGTTTCTTAACACATGTAAATATCTGGAGGGCAATAATGTTTAATTGAATCACACATTGCATCAAAGATATTTTGTTGACGCCACATAAATTCCGCAAATTCTGATATTTAATAACGTAATGGCAGATCTAGAACTTTGGCAAGTTCCCGCATACCCCACCAAAAATCCATTGTTGTGGGAGCACATGACCTGCGTGATTTTTCAACAATTCCTCCACATAGTAATTCACGGCTTATACCCTACTACATATGTTAA
Source organism: Spea multiplicata (assembly GCA_009364415.1). Classification (NCBI taxonomy): domain Eukaryota; kingdom Metazoa; phylum Chordata; class Amphibia; order Anura; family Pelobatidae; genus Spea; species Spea multiplicata. The sequence continues at coordinate 40,847 of VKOC01020176.1, read as the reverse complement.
TTCATAACAAATTTAATTTTCTTTTTTTTTATCAGTTTCTGGAGAGAGAATTCTAGCATCTGCAGAAGAGACCCTCAAGCAGAAAGCTGAAACCAGGGTAAGAAGCAAATTGTATGAGATCGGCTAATATAAGAATTTGTCAACATTGCATATAGAAAATGAGATTCTAAGTAGGTACTGAGCTTTTTTTCCTTACCTTTTCTTTCCCTTTAACAGCACATTTTTATATCATGGTTTCTTGGAGACGTGGAGGCTGCTCATGATATGATATTTTTGGTGGCTTTCCTTGTCCAAACACAGCTCTGAGCTGATAGCAATGCTTATCTGGTAAAATATTGACTTTCATTAGTCAGATTGGCTGTGTGGTTAAGAGATGGTGTTTTATTTACTGCAAGGTAATAACGTAACGGTTCTGTCTAGCAGACTAAGATAAGAGATGCCCAGATACATCTAAAATGCAGTTACCGGGACACATTGTGTAAACAGGATTGTTTTAACCATGTACTGGTACGTCTCCCTGCCGCAGTTCAGGCTGTCTGTCGGCATCACTGGCTTCCGGCTGACCAGTCGTGTGTAACGGTGCTTGGTGTGAGTACTGGGTACAGCATTGTATAAGGAAGTCACGCTCATGCGATCGGGCATTCCCTTTTGGTATTTGCCAATGCTGTCACCCACCAGAAGTTTACTGGAGAACAGGAGAGACTCGGCAGGGTCTTTCTCCCATTAAAAAAAATATTAAAAAGAAAAGAAAGAAAATTAATAATTTTATTGGGATCTCGAGCCACAATGCCCTGGGAACAGTGCAAAAAACACAATATATAATATTACTTAGCCTATACCACTTACAAGTTAAAAAAAAAAAAAAAAAAATTCTGCCTTTTATATAAAACTAAATTTTTTTCACCACTTGGTCATGGTCATTTAAACGGAACAAATTTCACGACCACCCTTTTATTTTACTGTGCTGAACAGCCATTAATATTTATTACTTTTGTTCTAGCATTTTACAGATCAACTAATAGAGGAACTGCAACGTTTTAGCCAGATGGCGGGTGAGCAGAAAACAGTTTTACAGGTATGGATCTTTCAAATGGGAACGCTCTTTGCGAAAGGAGAGGTTTAATTTAATTTGTCTGTGAGCTACAATGGAGTTGTATTGTGAAGTAATATCAGGGTGGGCAATATGGAACTTTACTTTTAGAGTTTCCACGTGACTGAAGAGCAGAGTAACGTACATAAAAAGACTGAGATCAACTCAAACGGGATTGAATGGATCGCTTTATCTCCTGCCCTATGGTGCATCCTCTCTCAGGAAAGTCTCGTTTAAGCTTGCTTGTACCGTTACAGAGGTATTTACCTGGACATTCAGTGTGATCCTGCCTTTCAGGCAGCCCAGAACCAAAATGCAAGACAAATTTCCACTGTTAATTCTTTCATGCGCAGGGATGTTGTCTTGCTTTGCAGTTGGGGGCAGGATCACACTGATATGTCAGTGAATGTTTCCTCAATATTTTTGTATTTCTTGGGTCAACCCCAACTGTAAAGTCCAGACGTGGACCGCCTGGCTCACCTATGCCTAAAGGGATACCAACTGCATCCTACTGATAAGACTCGGGGAATCTGAAATGTACGTCTAAGGTTGCTCTCTCGTGCAAGGAAAATCTGCCTTCTCGGTTCTGGACTGCCGCTGTGGGAAGGATTAGCAGTGATGTATGTAGGCCTAGGACGGCAGGTTCAGGGGGGTTTTGCACCCCCTCTGCTGCGTTACAGTGAGCCACAGGCTTCAATGCCTGTATTCAATAGGCCAGTTAAAATGGGACAATACTGATCTCCCCGACCATCCCATTTGTGCTATGGAAGGCTGCGCTGAGTATTTCCTTTCTAAGGGGCTGGCCTAGGGCAAAACCAAAGGTAAATACATCATTGAGGATCAGACTGATATATTGATGGAGATTCTTCCTCTGTAATGGCACAAGTGAGCTAAATCTTAAAATGTTCTCAAGTGCTGTCAGTTTTTTTAGTATCAAACTGCATTTTGGCGACATCACACGTCGTAACTCTTCATACACGCCTCTCTTTAAAGCAATGTACTTACATGTAAAAATATTTTTTCACCGTTTATATCGGTAGACTCTTAAGGGCAAGTGGGAAGAGGTCGACAAGGACAGAAGTCAATTCGTTGAAGAACAGGAAGCTTTCCAGAGAGAGATGGAACAATTTAGAGCGTCCCTAGAAGAAGCCAACCAGTGGCTTGCTAAGTGAAGAAGACAACAGGAAATAGTTGGATGACAGTACACACAATGAAAATGAGCTGGTTTATGTTATTTGTAGCATAGGTTTTCTCAACTTTGTCATTGGACTCCACAAACTCCCTCTTTTCTAGATGGATGAGTCGATGGTGGCACCAATGTTGAACGTCTTGCACTAGAACCAGCGATGACAAAAATGCCATCGGTTGATATTAACATCAGCGATAGTATTTGTGATGGGATAGATTTATGCGTCACTTCGCAGATCCTGCCGAAATGACATCACCCAATATTTTGCTCATCTCTTACTAAAACAGAGTAAAATAAGCCATCTTCCATTTTCCCCTCATCCATTTTTCTTTGGAGAGGCTCCCTCTTGAACTTAAGTCTTCATTACGCCTTCTATGGCATTTCATTTATTTTCTTGTGTATGCGGGAATCTCACTAGGACTTGCATGGACTTATTTCAGTTTGGTAGATTGTCTTTAAGCTCAGCAGCTTTAGTACAAACTGCTGGGTCTTACTGTATATTATACTGAAATATCGTAGCCATGGTAACGTGGGATTATTTACAAACTACTCGACCATATATGCATTCAGGATGCTTACACGTTTCAGTTTTGATCTATTGATTGTAATTCCTCTCTGAGCGCTTTATCTCTGTGCATAATTCTCGGTATGTGCAACTGCTCCTAATTTTTTTTCTGTTATTTAACCTTTTTGTGTGTGTTTGGTTTTTTTTATATACAATTTCTGATACCAGCCTGCTACATTAAAATGTTTTTGATGCACATTGTATAAATTGTACTATCCTTTACAGGTATTCGCTGTGTGTATGTAATGTAAATAGGTCCATGTATGTGAATAAACGAGTTGCTATTATTCCCTCGCTGGGTTTGTTTTTACGTTATTGGTGGTAGGAATTCCGTGTTACGGTTAATTACATAAACCGTTTCAGAAATGCGATGACGTACAATTCAACCTCACACAGGAGAACTTCAAGGTGAGCGCTGCTTAAAGGGACAAGCACGATCGGGTGTCACGTGAGCGGAAGCCTGGGTAGCGCTCTAACGGCTATTGGCTACGACACTGCCCTCCCGTCTTTACTTAGCAGCCGATTGGACCGCCCTGGCTGTGAGATTGGGGGCGCGGCCGCATAAGGCATACTGATTGGATAGGAGTCGACCAGTTATTTCTTGCTGTCATGGCTGTGGTTCTCCATAGAGTTATTGCTTCTAGCCGCCGTGGCTTTCCGCTGCTGGTTCGGAGCACAAGGGGTTGTTCCGGTAACGGAGCGCCCGTGGACGATACTGTTAACGGGCTCAACGATGAACAGAAACAGGTGAGGGCAATCAACGAGGAAACCGCTAGCATACCGGCCTGCACCATGTCTTAAGATGTGTTATATATGCCGACTAACCGGGATTTATGCGGACCGCCATTAAGCGTCAACCAAACTATGTCTTTATAATGTAGCGATAATATAGTGAATAATGATGAAGAGAGAAGCAATAGGGAGCAAATGGGAAAAAGGCACCCAGGCTCCTCCCCCAGGAGCAACAGGGAACTTTGGGCTAGCATAGTGGGAGACCTTCATGAAGTCATTGGGTTAGAATTGTAGTTATGACATCATACTGTAACTCTCCACGTCTCTGGGGGTCTACTCGTGTTTCAGCTTCACGAGAAATGAATAACCCGACCCAAACGAGCAGCATCTGCTGTAGGAGGAGCTTAGCTGGCCCTATATAATGCATAGATTAAACTGAAATTTGTGAATTGTCTCCTCACCCATTAAGCTATGCTTTATGCAGGGCTATGGCAGCCCTTTCTGCAGATAACATGCCAGTGTTCATAATGAGTGGTAAAATGTGAGAGTTGGAACCATAGACCTCTTTGTTTTCATATTCTGTTGCGTGCATTATTCAAAAATAAAATAAACAAAAATGGCCCCCAACGTTTGCCTCCCCCCCCCCCCCGCATGGTCCTGTGTTTCACTCCAGTATTAAAGTCAATGGAAGTGCTTTCTTTGCACACGAGGTTCCCGTTAGAGCCGCTGCACTCTTGGCTGGCAGGGAGCATTGCGTGCATGGGCTTTGGGAAGCAGGAGAAGTACGCAGAATGGGGGGGATTCTGCATTCCTGCATTTTCTAATTAAAAGGGACAACTTTGTGTGTATAACTCATACAGGCAGGCTGTATTGGGGGCAGAGGCTTACCACGTCAGTTTCTGGTGCAGTGTATAGTGATGGGAGTTATGCTGTACCACCAGCAATATCTGGCTCGGTATATAGTGATATGAGTTATGCTGTACCATATCTCTTTAGAAAATGTTTTTTCATTTATTTGTAAATTAATAATTTATCTTTTCGGATTTCTAGTTTTTTTTTTCCCACTTGGCGTACAGTATGTACATACTAGGTATGTCCCTGGGCCATTCCTTTTAATGCATAGTGATATCAATGCTATAAAATGATTAAGGGACATCCGAGTCACCATCTTTTAATGTATATGATAAGCGTCCCCTTTAAGATGTTTTTCTTATAATGGCTACTGGTAATATGGCCTTTAATTCTGAGCAATTAACGAGTATTCTGTTGCATCTGAAACATCAGCAAAACCATTTGTTTGATGCCCCCCCCCCCCCCGATCTTTCTAGACTTAAAACCGCCTTCTCAGCTTTTCTCCAAAGTACATGTGTCAGAAAAGCCAGATTCTCGTAGGCGGAACAACTTCTGATGTGATTATTTTGAAACGATCGCTTGCTTTACAAAAACATGTTATATTAATTAACTAAACACAGATGTATACAGTGCAATATTTTCGCATTTTCTGATGGATCCATGGAGGCAAACTTTAATATATAACAGTAAATCTATTTGACTTCTCTTGTTTTTAGTTACGACATACTCTGCACAGGTTCCTGCAGGACAATTTGGCCCCCAAGGCCCAAGAGATAGATCAACAGAATGACTTCAAGGACATTAGGGTGAGTGTGATCATCCATTCGGCGCAAGAGTATAATGCGTTCTAGAACTTTTTAAATGGAATACATGGTAATAAAAACTAACTGATACAAATAGGCATGGCTACATTTTAACCCCTTAATGACAAAGGCCGTATATGTACGGGCTCAAAATGCATTGTTTTCAATGGGTTTAGGGACCGCCCATTGTCCTTAAGGGTTTAAAGACTAAAAAAAGAGGGAACAATTTTTTTTTTGAATTTTTAATTATTCTTATTTCTATCTTGCATACATATGTATTTATTGTTACATTTTGGTGGAAATGGGAGTGGTTGTGAATTTTACTAATCTATATATATATATTTTCTTTATGTGGGCTCAGAGTTTCTGGAGAAAACTTGGAGACCTAGGACTTCTTGGCATAACTGCTCCAGGTGAGTGCTTACTCCTCGGTGGGTGGTAATAACAGTATTACTATACTTATAATGCCCCGTAAAGTTTTGTAGCAAAAAAATGGGGGAAATGTAAACATTAACATACAAAAACATAAAATATGCAATGCTAAGGTGTTTAACGGGGTCCTGCTTTTGCAAGATGCGCTGTTGAATATAATTGGTTGTTCTTGTTAAATACAAGGGACAAGACACAGAATTGAATATAGTATCAATCATATAACAGTAAGCCATCCATATAACAAACTGTGTATATATATATATATATATATAATAATTTCCCAATTTATATATATATATGTATATATATATATAAATTGGGAAATTAAGTTAATCTGTAAATTTCCAATTTACAATATGGGTTACATATTTTTTTTAAAATTTAAACATTTTGTCCCACATGGTCGATCTAAGGGAGATGGCGTGATATTTTGGAAATCATCTATGCATTTTAGAATCTGTTGGTAAATGTAAAGTGGTTTTGAAGAAGGACATCTAGAAGCAAGACCCTTTTCATGTGCCCCTCGCAAACCTTGGCTTTCTACAAAGCATGTTATATATTTTGGATTTTGTTACACTGTATATATTTTTTTCTTCTTTTAGTGGAGTATGGAGGGTCTGCATTAGGTTACCTGGAGCATGTTTTGGCGATGGAAGAAATATCACGCGTATCGGCTGCTGTGGGCCTGAGCTACGGAGCCCATTCCAACCTTTGTATAAACCAGCTAGTGCGGAACGCAAATGAAACTCAGAAAGAAAAATACTTACCCAAGGTATTTCCTAATAGCATTTTTGTTTGTGATCATCGCTCTGAGTGTTAGGTGCGTTAAGTAGCTTTTATTATACATGAAATAAAAGCAGCTGTAGTGATGTGTTCACGAAAAGCGCAGGATCCACACACCATATATAGTGTAAAGAACCAATCACTCTGACTTTTTTTCCCCAAATAACTATATAGACTACTTTGTTCTTTCGTTTATATGAAAAAGGCACACTTTTGCCTTATTTTCTTTTGGAAAACAGAAACCATAATAGAAACCATTGTTGGAATGCCAGTAACTAAAGATATACTAGTAACTTAACGAAAGATATACTAGGTCACAGGATGACCTAAAGACTGCTGGTTTAAAGGTAGGGTAATTATCAGTAATACGTGACTGAGCCAGAAATCAGCTTTTTAATCTGCTTTTCTTCTGTCTATTTAACAGCTTATCAGTGGGGAACATATAGGTGCCCTAGCTATGAGTGAGCCAAACTCTGGGTCCGACGTAGTGTCCATGAGGCTGAAAGCAGAGAAGAAAGGTATGTTTTTCCTGCTTAAACACATAAAATGACTAGTATGCAGCGGGTGAAAACATATTATGCAAAAAACAAACAAACAAAAAAAACCCAAACACATTTGAAGACTATTTTTATCTAATAATAGCAATACATTTTTGGTGGAGTTCTTTTTTTTTTTCTGCAAACCTGACGAAACCAGCATATGGTTGCCCCCTTCCTTAATAAATTAATTTTGCCTGTATAACTTTCAAACAATGACTTTTCATCATTTATTACTTATCGTCTTAGAAATTCTGATAACCATAGTTCACAGTAGGACAATGAATCTTGTTTTTCTTATAATTAAAGGGGATTATTATATTCTGAATGGCAACAAGTTCTGGATCACCAATGGCCCCGATGCAGATGTGCTGATAGTATATGCTAAGACCAGCCCCTCAGCGCAGCCAGCATCTCGTGGCATCACTGCCTTTATCGTTGAAAAGGTCAGCCTTCTCCGTCTTCGTCTTCTTCCTCTTCTTTTTTTGTCATCTTCTTCTCATGGTAATATTTTTGGTTTTACTTCTGAAGGGAACGCCAGGGTTCAGTACCGCACAGAAGCTGGATAAGCTGGGAATGAGAGGATCAAACACTTGTGAGCTTGTGTTTGAGGACTGCAAGATTCCTGGTGGGTGACAATGCATTGGTTATGGGGCACTTTAATATTATGACCCAAGATCCAAGAATGAAATTCTGCCCTCGAAAAAACCATTGGCACCAAAACGATGCCCACATCCATTATGTGACACTCACACTAACACGCACACTTGGTAACCACACAACTCATTTTCCATTGTGAAGCCGCAGCCTGTCCTTAATGAAGCTTGCATTACAAGTGGCTGTGTTACTACCTCAAGGTCACACAACGTGACTTGACCCCGTTATTCATAATGTTGAATGCATGCATACAGACACCAGAACATGCCTTGGGGCAAATTGCCACCACTGTCAAAGTGTCGCTTGTGTCCCATGGATCCATTGGGACCCATGTCAGGGCCAGCTTTGTGTTGAGCTGGTTCTCAACATGATTTTATGGAGAGTATTAATTTTAACCTGGGGGAGGGTCATTTGATTCTACCAAAAAGTATTATTAATAATATGACCACTGTTTTTATTAGTAATACATTATTTATATTCCATTTATTTAGAAAAGAACATTCTGGGACATCTGAGTAAAGGGGTCTACGTGCTGATGAGTGGCTTGGACCTTGAGAGGCTGGTACTCAGTGGCGGTCCACTCGGGTAATTAAAAGTTTACATAGGAGGATGAATTATAGGTAGACATTAACATGACACCTAGTCATTCCATTTAATCGATTTAACGTGTGCTTCACTCATTGAAAAGAAATAGATGTTTGGAAAAGCAATAGTACATTTCAAGTTACAATGCTTGTCTTAGTTTCTTCGTTTTTCATTGTGGGTTTTTTTTCCTCTTGATCTCTACCTCAGCATTATGCAAGCTGTGCTAGATCACGCAGTTCCATACCTCCACACCAGAGAAGCTTTTGGCCAGAAAATTGGTCATTTTCAGGTAAGAAAAACCATTTGCATTTTTTATTCCATTTGATGAGTTGTCTTTCACAACTCATCGTTACACAAATTAGCTAACACGACTTATCCTTGAAAGATTGAAAGCAAAATGACATATTTGTATTGCCTTTATTTTCATAGTTTGTCATTGGATAAACAGAAAAAAATGGATATTGCCATATTGGTCCCAGAGAAGATGGCCACAGAAGTTTTATATTACTTCACTATCTAATAGTGTTTGTCTACTAAAACAGTTCTTGATGAAGCCTAGATCTAAGGCACCATGACAATTATGAGTTGCTTCCTAATGCCGAGGAATTCACATGGTTGTCGGAATCCCAAAGAAAAGGCTGTCTGATGATAGCCTGGTTACCCTTAGTCAGCATTCCCGGCAGAACCAGTGTCACAGTGCTCACTGATTAAATAGAACTGGCCTTAAGACTGACCTCTGAGGAACTCCGCTGGTAACCTTTCATTCATTTAATGTACCCTATTTCCCCATGTATAAGAAACATTTGGGGTCTAAAAACTGGTGGTAGATTTTCTTTAAAAACAAATTTTACCGGAAAGGGAACCTGCTGCTTACCTCTGTGTTGCTCAGCAGCGTCTCTTGATCCATCGCAGCGACACAGGAACCCAGTGGAGTCACGTGAATGTGCGTCACGTGACTCCGCTGCGTTCCTGTTCGAGCAACGCAGAGGGAAACAGCGCCCCCCACGGAAGTCTGCGAGCGGCACCAGAAGATCTGCTGTTCAGATAAGAGTGGTGGAGTAAATGAATGAAATATATGTGTGTATGTGTGTGATAGCATGGATCCGTGTGTAGGGGACACAGGGAGGCTGAAAGTGATGTGCATGTACTGGCTGCCTGGGCATGATAGGAGTGTGACTGCTAACAATTGCTAGCAGCTAACTTCAATCACACTCATATGATGCCCAGGCAGCCAGTACGATAACTTTATGTAATATATATTTTTTTTTAATTTCGGGCCCCAAAATTAAGGTGCGTCTTATACTTGGGGAAATACCGTACTCAATTTACTATGACACTCTGTCATAAATCTCTTTGACCCAGCAGAGAATATGTTTATAAACTCGGCTGTGCTAGCAAAACACATTATTCTTCTTCCGCATGCCTTATTGCATAAGGCATATGAATGAGTCACGATGTCACAGAGAAAGTCCTTATAAAGCTTCTATGACTTTAGTCCCTCAACCCTTTCTTACCTGTATGGTTAGGTTACCTGAAGTTAGGGGGAGCTAATCTTTCACTCTCAGTGGGAGTTGCGGTGATTTGAAACTGAAACTACCCTTCAGACTTGTAATGAAATAATAACCACCTGATCTTGGGTTCTACAAGATGAGAAGATAAATAAGCGAAGGCACTTGGTATAGTCCTGAACTCTTTTTCTGTGTAAACACACTGTAAGCATGTGGATACGCACGCACAGTTGTAGACACATGTAGATATAACTGGCACCCGGGGTATATTCATTAAATAAATAAAACTGCCAGGCTATGAGTACGTTTCTCACTGAAACAAAGCCCAGTCTTCACCCTGGGTTTGTATCATTGATCCATGGGAAAAAAATAAGGTCATGCCTGCTTCTTTTAAATGGGAATGCCCCCTTTTTGTCTTGTGTGTAGCTAATTTGTGTTGTCCGTAGGGTACCTACCAATGTTGATCTTGAAGACAAGAGCATGGACACTTATACAGCAAGTTCTCCGTGGATGTTCCTTAGCTTTTCTTTTGGCTTTTTGCTCTTGATTTACAGGCATTTCACTTGGTGTCCCAAACTGTTGTGTTTTCACATGCAACAAATGCTGCATGTGAAAAATATTGTCACATATGCAGAAGCATTTTGCAACAATACACGGCATGCATGAGGATGTTTGGTGTGATTTGCGTCATAAATATTTACATGATTATGTAGCATCATGCGCCACATGACTCATTTTGTCCTTGTTTCAAATGCTAATTTCTTAATAGCGGTGCACCATAAGTATGTGTGTTCCTATGAAACATAGAAATAAATTATAAAGTTGCTATTTGCAACTATTTGCATTTTGCTACAAAATATATATATATATAAATACCATATAACCACTGCACAGTAATATAATGATTAAAAAAGCATAGTGGGAGTTCCTTTTAAAACTACTACACGCTGCTTACACTCTATCAAGTAAGATGAGCATATTCTGTTGATGTCAGTTCTCCCCATGTATGCTTCATGTTGAATAAAAGCTTATGCAAGAAACATCTTTAAGGGGACAGTCTAATGTACCTGACACCCCACTACAGAAGAATGCTTATTAAAGTACTCTATGGATACACTTACCTGACGTAGAAGAGGATGCCCTCCTCCGCCAGCTCCCATGTATTTAGATGAGCTGTAATCTAGATCCAGTAATAACAATATTTGTTTACTTTCATTATAGATGTCTCATTATTATTGCTAATTGTTGATATATCACCAACAAATTCTGCAGCACTTAATTCTGTGAATAGCATTATAAAAATAAATGAAAATCGTACGTTAAGAAAATCCTTTTGAAGTTTGTTGAACATTTGTTTGTACATCTCTTCTTTCTTATTGCCTGAGCTCTTTGTCTCAGATTTTGATCGTCATAGACTAATTGACTCCTTTCTTCTCTTGAGCCAGCTAATGCAGGGAAAGATGGCTGACATGTATACCCGACTCACAGCATCCCGTCAATATGTTTATAATGTGGCAAAGGCCTGTGACAAAGGACACTTCAATGCCAAGGTGAGATGATGTTGGGTTTTTCAGTGAAGAGGTACATCAGAGCTGATGTGGTTGATATACAGTGAAACATTACATAACATAAGAGTCAATTAGGGCCCACTTACAAGTATTTATGAATCCCAGTGAAATAGAGTACCCGTGGGACATAAGCACCTTAAAAGAACAATGTAATTGTTCTCTACTTTTTAACATATGGAGATGTTGACTAGGGTTGCAATCATGGAATGATTTCCTGACATGCCTTGTAATGTCTAAAGGAAGGAAAAAAAAAAACATTTGAAGCCAAAGGTTAACATGGTCATGGCTGTCCAAAACATGGCAACCCAGCTGTTGAGCTACAGCTCCAATGAGGTCCTGTAAGTCAAAATTTGAGCACAAAGTGTGGGTGGCAACAAGAGCTGGAAGGCTTTATTTGGTACATCCCTGGGATAAGGTATTCAAATGTGTTTGCATCATTATAATTCTGTACTATGTGCTAACTGTTGGTTTGTGTGGCTCCTCAGGACTGTGCTGGCGTTATCCTGTATGCTGCAGAAAGTGCAACTCAGGTGGCTCTAGATGGCATTCAGTGTCTGGGTAAGATCTAGAATCTAACTTAACCTCTGCACATGTGTTTTATTGGATATGTAGAGAAGGGCATGGTGGAGGTTATACTGTTGTCTGCGTTTGAGGAACTTCATGGGTTGGAAGGTGACAATATCAATGGATACTCCTCCTGTTAAGAAAGGAAGATTTTTTTGCTATAATCATCTAAGATGCAATGACCTCCTCTGCACTGGGAGAAAGAACCGACTACAGTAATGGAGAGGGTTTTGTTGACTGCTTGGACCGATAGGGTTCCGTTGCCTAAACTTCTACTTTCTTTTTTTCTACAGGGGGCAATGGTTACATCAATGATTATCCAATGGGCCGTTTTCTTCGTGATGCTAAATTGTATGAGATAGGGGCTGGTACAAGTGAGATTCGAAGACTTGTTATAGGCCGTGCTTTCAATGCCCTATACAAATAGTCAATTGGCATTAATGAAGCTCTCTGTTACCTGGGAAGAGAAAGTCAATAAACACTCCTTGGATTTTTCTCACTCGCAATAAGACATATCCCGCACTTCCAATCTGGTGACAATTTATTTGTAATCTTTCTGCTCTAAGAGTTGCCAACAAACAACTGCAACCACATGCAAGGGATTTTCACTAATGAATGAAAATTAACATCACTACAACAAAGTTTCTCACTCATTCATGGTCCATAGAGAAAAACCTTGCCCGTGACAGTTGTGTACAAAATGGATCAGTTTTGTTTCCGTATGTCATATGCCTAGGGGAATTTATTTTTCCACACTACATGACACTGTTTTACTATACCGGAAGCCAAGGATGCAGTCTAGTATTGTCTGCCTAATTTCAGTTAAGAAGGTTAATAGTAATGAAGAAAGCTACTTATGTCTAATTGTTATTCATTTAATAAGAGATGCCACAGGATAATTTCTTGGACTCAGGGTGAAAATAATTAAACTTGTTTAACAACAAGGTGTTTTTTTTCAGTGTATATTTTGTACAGTGAACTCTCTAATTATATATATATATACACACAGTGCCACTCCACTGATATTGGCACCCTTGGCAAATATGAACAAAGAATGCTGTGACAAACACAGGTTTATAAAAAAAAAAAAAGGGAAATATATTTGTGGTGGAATTATTGGCGCCCTTTTAGGCCGCACTTTTAGCTACCTCCCTTTGCCGCGATAATAGCTCTGAGTCTTCTCTTATAATGTCTGATGAGGTTGGAGAATACCTGGCAAGGGATCTGAGGCCATTCCTCCATACAGAACCTGTCCAGATCCTTCAAATTCCGAGGTTGACGGTGGTGGGCAGGTTTTCTGCGTGGTTCCAGTCAGAGGCCTGAGGTGGCCATGGTAGGACTTTGATTTTGTGGTCAGTAAACCATTTTTGTGTGGATTTTGATGTACATTTTGGATCATTGTCCTGCTGGAAGATCCGACCGCTGTCCATTTTAAGCAGAGGCAGTCAGATGTTCATTTAATATCTGTTGATATTTAATGCCATGAATTCTAACAAAATGTCCAGGCCTTCAAAAACATGTCTTTCTACTTCCAGAAGGCCAAGGAACTTTAACTTTTTAGAAAAGATGTGACTACTTTTTGGCAGATTCCCAGGGTAGATGCAACAGTAGCTAAGACTGCAAGAACATCTACTATTCCCCCCCGAGTATGCAGCTGCTTGAATTGGTGAGCTCAGCTGTAAAGACCTTCCTGACCGTCTGAAGGAATTCGTAACCATGTATTTTCACATTGGTGACCGCAAACAGTAACAACATGCTAAGAAGGAAAGGAATAGAAGGCATCCTCACTTCTTCCAGGTTTCCAGTAAGTGTACAGTCATTACCACCTACCTCATCTAAGGAATCCATGAAGTGGGTAGAATAAAGCATCTTACAAAGCATGAGAAGAAACAGGAAGGAGAATGACATCTGCGTGTATTGTGGAGAAAAGGGTCATCTAGAATGCGAATGTTTCCAGAAGCTGGGAAACTACCAAGGTTAGAGAAAGATGGAGTAGCTCTCAGTTCATTTAACTCCTCCCCAAATTGCATTAGGGTTTCAGTGACCCTCTCTCATGGCAAGGCAAACCGAGATCAGGGTCACAGACACAGCAGCAAAACGAGAAACAAGTGAAGGTCAGGATCACGGGCACATAAAAAAAAAACAAATAAGAAGCCGCAAGTAGGATGCCAGCAAAACAGGCTAAGGTAATATTGCAGCACTGAGGTTTATTGTATGGGATTCCCAATAGAAAGGGTTGTCCTCCTGGAGGAATGATCTTCTGAAAATCGAGGTGGACCAACTTGTGGAGGCTATCACTCTAAACTTATGGTGTCTAGGTGATATAGTGAAATGTTTTAGAAATCATACATAGAGTCTAACTTTCTGTGGGTTAGGAGGAACATTCCAGATGCGAGGTGCATAATGCAGATCTACTTCAGGGTCTATGGTCCTGTCAATATATTAAGGCGTTCTAGGCAGAAGTCCAGTTATACATTTCCCAAATTAAGGCTACACGGTCTATGCCTGGTCTATGTCTCTCTTCTTTCTCTTTACCTCTCCCCTTTCTCTGATCTCTCATCTTTTTTTTATCTCTCCCCTTTCTTCCCATATATCTTATTTCTAAATATCTCCCCTTTCTCACATCTCTCCTCTTTATCATTATCTTCCCTACTCTCTACCAGTCCAGGAATTCTCACAAAGCCTGAAACAGCTGCAGGATGCGGACATTTAAAGTCTATGGGATGTTGTTAAGATCCTGGTTTAGATGGGTCTGGTAGGGATACGTTAGTGGATATTTAGTCAGGTCAGAGAGTGATCCAGTTGGGAGCTAGGCTTTTGCTTCATGATTCTGTTTTGGGGAGTTGGTTATGTTCCATTGTAAATAAAAGTCACAATTTACCAAGATATTGTTGTTTCTGAATCTTATTGCAAAAGAAGAGACTCTGTTTTAGGATCCAAGAATTTACTTTAGCTCCCCTTCCGTAAGAGGGTTTTGTCACTACAGATATATATATATATATGTAAATGGGTGAAGTATATATATATATGTATATATGAAGTTGTAGAATAAATACTCTGTAGCTGATAGCTAGGTGGGGGAGGTGTGAAGGCAGTCACAAAACCCTAATTTTTTTTCTTGCAGGAAGTGAAAGGGACAGTCCCAATAGAAAAAATGTATATTAAAGTAATCTATGAGCAGTTCAATATGCATTCTTCAAAAATGTAGAAGCCGCAGCACTGCAGCCTCCCTTATCCGCCGTGGTCCAGTACTGGAGGGGACTGGCCGTAGGTATACTATGCATCAGAAGAATAGCTGGGATGCTGGCAAAGGTTGAATCTTTCCCCCATTGCAAAAGTGACACAACTGAAATTGAAAGGCACTCTCGGCTATCGAATGCATTACGGTTCATATGATGGCAGAAGTGTCTCTTTAAATGTAGGCAGCTGACTTTGCAAGGTCAGATCTGAAAGGCTATCTACGGAGTCTTCTGACGGATTCTGAAACTCTGTGGCGACTCTGGCCATTCTGTTTCAGAATATGTAATCATTACACATAAAAAAAAGCAGTCTCCTCAAACAGAATCAACTACAGGTCCTTCTGACTTTATATTCCTGGCCAGGAACCCGTGAGCTGGATGATATTACAAGCCTATAGTACAATAGTACCTAAAACCTAGCGCAATAATAGCGCTACATGCACACTGCCATTCAAAAGTTTGTGGTCACTTAGAACTGTCCTTGTTTTTGAAAGAAAATCATTTTTTATGCATCAAAATAACATAAAATAGATCATAAATACAGTGTAGATGTTGTTAATGTTTTAAATACCTATTGTAGATGGAAATGGCTGATTTTTAATGGAATATCTTCCCCCTTATCCCCATTCCTGTGTTCCAATGATACATTAATCCAAGCTTATATTGAAAGGACTATTTCAGAATTAGAAAAGCCTTTTGCAATTAAGTAAGGAAAGCTAGAAATGTTCTTGTTCTCCATGAAAGCAGCTAAGCCACCCCAAACTTTGGAATGGTAGTATATATACTTATTGCAGCAGATCTTGTACCTTTTATTTGAACCTTGGGAGTGTCTGCCATGGGAACATGGTGGGTATCATGGGGTGACATCTCAGTTGACCGATGGGCACCGTGTAGGTACAAGGGGTATGGTAAGTGTGGGTGCAGCCTGAAAGGTAACTTGGGGGAAAAGTCTTGCTGAGAGAGGTGTTGACGCTGGCTGAGAAAAAAATGGTGTGTGAGAGGTCATAACGTAAAACCTTCATGACTTTCCATGCCACGAAAAACAATGGGTATTTTCTGATCGGCACTAGTGTACATCCATGCTCACACACCAATGCTTGCTTTCACCTCACTTGTACCACATCACATGACCCCGCAACATTCCTGTCTCCCAAGGCTGGCACCTTGTGAAGACCTTTGGACTGTCCTGGATGGCCCCCAGCCCCCTGTTTTTTTAATCTAATTTGTGTTTGTGTAGTGCCATTTACCCCTCTCTTCTCTACATGTCTACCCTGCACTATTCTTTGTGCTGTTGCGCAGGCAAATGAATGTCATGTAGTGAGTATTATTATTATTATTAGTGGATTTTATACAATAGCCTATACATGTGGGGTATTTCTGTAATCTGCTGCTGAATACATTTCGGTGATGTTTTTTGTGCACTTGAACCTGACCTGTGCAAAAAATGCTAACCCACGTCAAAGCGCTTTTGGGGAAAAAAAAATATAAACCACAAAAAAATAAAGGCTAAATTCAGCAAAGGTTGACAGGCAAACATAAGAAGCTCTCACCTCAGGTAGTCTACTTTCCAGAAATATACACTTTGTAAATTGTTTCATGTTTTATTTGTTTGTGATTACCGCCACAAACTTGTATTTAATTGAGAAAATAATTAAAATATGCGGTATAATTTATATATATTTTTTCTTGTATGATTTTGGAACTGAGTGATAAAATATGTATTGTGAGCCCTACTTTACTTCCTTGTTTGGCGGACTTTGTGCATTCCATGGTCACCTGGTATATTCTTGTTCTTATAATCCTGTTTTGGGGTAGAAGATGTCTGGATTGTTATTATTAATATTATATTTTATTTATATAGCGCCTACAGTTTATTACAATACATATATTAAAGGGATATGACAGGACAAAAATTGACAGACTAAGACAAACTGATACATTCCCTGCTTGTAAATTTACAATCTAGAAGAGATTAAAAAAACAGTAAAAAATCGATATATATATATATATACACACACACACACACACACACATATATATATACATATATATATATACATATATATATACGCAGACATTCTACTTCACTCCACTTTGTGTCTATGTTATATTGCATTATATAATGCCTTTCCCCTATAGCTCGTATCACTCTGTATAATATCCCTAAACACCGGGTATTGGTGTGCATTCTCCATCGTGTTCCCTCCCAGCCGTCTTTTCCCGTGTGCTGTCTCCGTGTTATCTGACGACGTCTCGTAACTTCCAGTCAGCGCTGCCTGTAACGCGGTCGGTGTCTCGGTCTCCCGCGCCCGTGTCTCTCCCCTCCTTCTCCGCGCTGTCTCTCAAGCTCCCCCCCCCTCCCCTTCTAGATGCTGTCTCTCACTCCTCCTCCCTACAGATGGCTGCGCTCCTCCTCCTCCCCTTCTCTCCGTGTGTTTTCTCTTAATGCAAATTGAGACTCTAGAAAATCCTGGATCCCCTAAAAGATGGCGCAGACTGATTGCCCCCCGGGATGTGCCTCCTGCCCCACTTGATAAGCCAGGTAAGACCCGGTCCCTCCCGCGGGCTGCTCTGCTCTCTGTTACTCCAATTTGTCACCTCGGTTGAGTAGCATATTTGGGGTGTTTTTGGTTGCACCTTGTGTTGTCTGTAAATGAGGCGAATTCCTCATTAACTGAGGTTTATGAGGTAATTAGCCATGTTGTAATTTGCAGTGGTTTCCCCGCCTTCTGTGTGGCCAGGGTGCCTCCCACATGCTAGCCGTGCCACTACCACCCTTGGGTGCCACACGCCTATTTGATGTGATCTATATGGTACCTGTGCAAGATGTCACCTGTACGGCACACCGTGTCCTATATAAACACGATACATATAGACAATTTCTAATCATTGCCTAATCTAACACAACACGCACCACACACACCTACACATGCATGCACGGTTGCGCACACACACACACAGTAAATCTGTACCCCTTGGATTGTGTATGCTATGGTACCGTATGATGAAGCCCATGTGTAGGTATGTGCATTCTGAGCGGGGTTAAACATACAATTTAATGGCAGATAAAAATCCATTCGGCCCATCTAGCCTGCCCATAATGGTTATGTACCGGAGGCCCCGATCCACAGAAAGCAAATAAGAAGGCAAATATAACCCCCCACACACCCTAAAAGCGCACCCCTGTTTATTTATTTGTTTATTTAAGGTTGTGTGCAATAAACTGCTTGGTGAATGGTGTTCAGACTGTAGCTGCGGTGACGTCATATATCATTAAAATATTACAGGCTGGGAGATATCGTCATTCTAGGATTTAACCCCTAATGTGCTGACGGCTTTGCACATCGTGTCAGGCTGCACGTGACACGTAAAGGGATAATAATTCAATCCAGTGGTTATTGTAGTTATAAGACCCTTGCGTGTAAGGGAAGGATGACCCACTGAGCATTCAGCTAATGTGCAATTATTGTTATGATTATTATTATTGTCTGCTTGCTTTCAAAGACTGAAATATTGCTCATCTTGGGTTTTCAAGTGAGCAGGGCCTTTTCTGACCTCTGTGGTGATTTATTGTATTTTCCAGAAAGCATACATTCACTTTTTGAACGAAGAAATATCTTAAAATTGCCAGCATGTTATATTCTACATTCAATCAAATAGCTGGTTGGTTATTTTGTTTCTTAAATGGATACCCTTAGCAGTGTGAGGCTTATAACAGGTGCATTCCAAAATGACGTTTAACTTCTTGGTCAAAAATGTAATCCAAACCAAGTCCAAATCAGTTTTAGGGGTCTCTATAGGAGTTTCTAATACAAAATGCAAAGATGGACAGCCACTGGGAATCCCAGCCCCTCCATATGTATTATATCACTGTAACATGTGTGATGACATGCAAAAGATGGGAGTTGCTGTCCAGCTTCACACACGACCTGTTGCTGACGATTACATTTCATTTATTTATATGGCGCCAGCAGATTCCGCAACGCTTTACACTCAGAGTCGGTAGGATAAATTTAAATCACAAACAATAACAAACTGGTACATAAGGAGAAGAGGGCGCTGCTCTTGTGAGCTTGCAATCTAGTCAGGTGAGGGGGGGGGCAGTTAAACGGTAGGAGAGACCTGCTTGGATGAGGATGAGTTGGGATGAGCTGCCAAGGTTGTTGGTTGCTCAGATGTCCCAGACAGGGTGTGAGAGGAAAGGTTGAATGCTTCTTGAAAGAGATTGGTCTTCAGAGAGCTTTTTGAAATTTGCATATGAGGGAAAAGTTCTGACTGAAGGGTTACAGCACATGGGAAATCCTGGATGAGGGAGTGGGAAGAGATAATAATGGTGGAA
Organism: Spea multiplicata; assembly: GCA_009364415.1. Lineage (NCBI taxonomy): Eukaryota > Metazoa > Chordata > Amphibia > Anura > Pelobatidae > Spea > Spea multiplicata. Next base: position 21,405 of record VKOC01020176.1, on the reverse strand, counting down.
GAGAGACGAAGATCGAGAGGGGAACGAGGAGGGCATTTAGGGGTGTATTTGTATAGGTGGGTAGAGATAAGGGGTGCGGAGTTGTTATGATCTCTGTAGGTCAGAGGATACGTCTCTAACAGAGGATACGATGTTCTGTTTTACACAGATGTTATAATGACTATAGCAGAGGCGTCCAACCTGCGGCCCTCCAGCTGCTGCAGGACTACATCTCCGTTCCCTCCTTAGCCAGCCCCTTAGCTGAAAGAGCATATGGGAATGTGGTCCTGCAGCAGCTGGAGGGCCACAGGTTGGACGCCCCTGGACTATAGTATCTACTGTCTCAGTAATTCAGGATCAACTAAGGAGTATCCCGAAACCTGCACTGTTTGTTATTTCTGTAACTACTTCTGCAAACTGTTGGCTATAATTTAAAGGGGAACTCCCGCCAAGTGTTTTTATTAATAGTATACATTTAGAAAAACATTGAGTTTTTTTTGTTTGTTTTAACTGTTCCAGTGTTTGCGTAACACAATGTTTTCAGGTAGCTCTATAATAACCATTTGCATGTGTCCGACTTCTGTTATGCTAGCCCAACATACGCTCCATCTCATTGCCCGTGGTGACCAATAGAAAGGCTCACCCAGCTGGGTGCTTTAATTAAAGTCCATGGTGAAACTGACTTTATTAGCTGAGTGTGGTGTCTGTGCATGAAAAGTCACCCAAAATAAAACTTGACTTTCAACAGTGGCAGCCTCAACGTCTACATGGAAAGGAAATGTATCAGAAGAAAGCAAGATACATCAGGTTTCCATCAATCCTTGCCTATATTATTGTGTAAAGCACTGCATTTTATGCTGAGAGATATATTTAATGGGACTTCCTCTTTAAGATTTTCTCTAAGTATCAGGGGTTAAATTGAGTCATGACTGTTTTGGACTACAATGGGTTAAAGTTTGTTGTAGGTAAAACTGGTTAGAAACTAGCCACCAAATACGCATGCTGATGGCTCCGGTGATATTATGTGGAGTTTGTTGCTGAAACCTGCATCGCCGACGTCAGGATGTAGGTCAGGAACCGAGCAGCGCTTCACAAATAAATAAATAAACAAATAATTGGAATTCTCAAATTCTAGGAAAGCAGCAGCCTGCTTCTCTGATGTGCCTTTTACAATTTTTTTATTGATGAATATTATTGCATTTTTCATTAGTATGCCAACATTGATATTTCAGATATTTGGATATTTTGTATGTGGTTTCCCCCCCCCCACACCATCCTTACTGTAGATCTGCAGACAAAGTACAAAAATCTGAATGTTTCGTTTTATTTTGAAACTTATCCTTGGCTCTGATAGATCAATGTGTCCGACATTTATTTACATACTATGTTATCCTAGCTTCATTTATTTCTAGGAGCTATTTCGCCATTATCTTTGAAAATACTTGTAAAAGGACAAATACATGCATTCAGACCCAGGCATCAATAGATTAGTAAAATCCACTAAAACATTGGTTTCCAAATGGTAACATGCGCCTTTCTAAAAAATACTGCATTGGTGTATTTTCGCTGCTAAAAATGGCGTGTTTTTAGGGTATCGGTTGACAGCATGAGTCAGAAGTATGGAAATTGTGTCTCTCTCTCTCCTCTGGCACTCCAAGGGTTACGCGTCATGTTACTACAGTCACGTGATAAAATGGCAAGGGTAATGGGCATTTTCGTGTGGGTTCGTTATGAAAGTAAGAGGCTGTGTATCATCAAGCGTTCATTAAGTACATGAAAGATTGGGAGAGGATGTCAAATTAACAGCTGTGCTTTTATTGGTTTAGCTCTTAAATTATACGCTGATAAAAATAGACAAAAGTGCCAGACGCAGAATACAAATATTTTTAATTTGCCAATAATTGCTAAATTTGTCTGTAGCTTGTATGTGTATTCTATAATTTACAAGCGGCAATGAAATTATAATAAGTATATTTTTAATTGTCACGTTTAGTATTTTTACGAGAAACCCTGTTCAGACCTGATGGGTCTTAAAAATAATTATATTTAAAAAAAAACTTTTGTGAAATTTGGTAAAACCAAAGACGACACAGCATTACTGCATACACTACCATTCAAAAGTTTGGGGTCACTTCTATTTCTAGCTATAACATAATTGCAAAAGGGATTTCCAATGATCAATGAGCCTTTTAACCTTAAACTTGGATTAATGAACACAACGTGCCATTGGAACGCAGGAGTGATGGTTGCTGATAAACGGTCTCTGTACACCCATGAAAATATTCCATTAAAAATCAATAGTAATTTACAACATTTACGTCTACACTGTATTTCTGATCTATTTTATGTGTTTATAATGGACACAAAATTATTTTCTTTAAGAACCAAGGAAATTTGTAAATGAATAGTAATGTAAATGCTCAATACACAAGAGGCCCACAACTAGTGTCCAACCCTAACCCCTAAACCTAACATTTTCACATATTGGCACCTGCATGTTCATGTCTTTTAGTGTTTTTATAATATATGCAATGTTATCCTCTAACTTTGAAGTGTTGTGATATAGGGAGAGCTATATGGGGTCCTTATTTATGTAACCTTTAAACATCCAGGTAGCGTGAGCCCTGAGCTCATTGTGGTAGATAATATATAATAACAAATAGTCATACTGTCCAGTATTGCCCTTTATAGTCCTAATGTCCCTAAAGATTTAATCTATTGGCAACTTAATATCTTCATAATGTACAAGCATATAATATAACGTGATCATTGCCCTTTTATTAAGATAAAACAAGCCGTATATTGAAACATTCTTTAAACATACCCTTGTAATTGATGATCCAGGGTATCTGGCCTTTTCAGCTCCATCATTTTGCCCTCTAGGCACTCATGGGTGTAGCTGTCCAGCGATTCTGTCTGTCTCAAGAACGAGGGCCCTACACAGATCTGGTTTTGCCAGCTGGAGGCGATTGTCTAGGTTGGTCCCTGAGCAACCTCTGCACGTTGTGTCTGCATGGAATATGGACACCTTTGGTGGTGCAAGTGCAGCCTTGGGGCCGTAGATCCTGCCCTACTGTAAAGACCAGGATCTGGCAGCAGGGAGAGTTAATGAACCACCGAGCGCCCCCTGTCAGTTGTGTGATCCTCTGTAAGTGTACTCAGTTGTTGGAGTGCCTGTGAGTTGTGTTCTTATATGTGCTGTGCCTGTGAGTTGTGGGTGCATCTGAGTTAAGTCCGTAGAGTTTTTGTGTGAGCACCTTTTAGTTAATAATGTGTTCTTGCGGTCGTGCCTCCTCGGCTGAAATGTTTTTTTGTGTGTATTTATGCATCACAAAGATGTGAACTACTGGTTTATTTTGTGTGGTCCCTATTGGTACCAGTCAAACCGTTCCTCGGCTCAATTGAGTTTGTCACCCGTGATCTAGGGTTTAAAAATCGGCTCCTCACCTTTTAACATTATTTGCTATAGGTTGTTTTAATTAATGAGGTTATGCCGAAAGCTACCTTGGAAATGTGGTTATAGAAAGGCATTTATACGAGTAACAGTATGAAGACGCAGAAGAGACAATGAAATTGAACTCTAAAAATGGGAGGGACTGTATGTTTTAGTTTTTATATCTAAACCAGTATGTCAGCCTTCATTAAGAATGAATCAGTTCAGTGAAACCCATTGATTCATCCACTTCTTTCAGTTATGAGGAGTGACAGCCTGTTTCTGCGGGTGTCATAGGATAAATTATCTCACAATTTATCCATCACAAGACTCATCAAGTTCCCAAGCGTGCCTTTTTTTTTTTCTTGGGATTTCCTACTTTTAGCATTTAAGGGGAACATAATGATGACGTTAAGGTGTCAAACGATAAATTTGCTTTGTGTTGGTACAGAAACAACCAAAATCAATTTTTTTAAACGTCTGCACTTTTATCTATAGACTGCGGTGTTTTAAATGTGCAGTTCCACCTAAACTAAATTCCAAATTGGAGACATAATTCCCAGTACTCTTGTATGCCCAAACCTTACTCAAAAAAATAATTATTTAATCATATTACATTCTGCCACGTTCATAATTTTTGGAAACATTTAACACAAAGGATTCCACTTATTTTACTTATGTTATCACCAGGGGGTACCATCTGGGTTATATGGATGGATTCCTGTGGTGTATTAAGACCACAAAGGGATGTAAAAAAAAAAAGGATTAAATAATAATAAAAATCTAGAACATTATGGACAGAGAAGATATATAAATATATATATATATAATATATACACACATATGATTTATGTGGGAACACTGACCACAACAAGTTAAATAAAGGTTAAACATATGGTTAAAATTGCAAAAAAAAGAACCAGTCTTCAGGTTTTAAATTATCAGCGGCCATGAAGGGGTTAACGCTCATTTACCTTAGAGAAGCTGAGTTCTGAGGTGAAATGTGGCAACGGTAGCATAATTATTAGGCAACATCAAGCAAATCGATTAAAGAGAGTAAGGATCCGGTGGGAAGAAAAATCATCCAGATCCCGAGAAGAGGAAGTCGGCTGTTCTTGTGCTGTAATTACATTACTTTACATATTATTTATAGAGCGCCAGCAGATTCTGTTACAGCAGGGGGGGTTTAAAATTAACAATAACATTAAAACTGACAACACTCCAAATGGATAATTACTTTTATTATACCGATACTTTGCTTATTTTAACCCCTCCTTTACCGAGTGTGTGTTCTGCCCAAAATCCTGAGGCTTTTTCAGCATTCTTAAGCGGTTTCCTTAATCATGATTCTCCTTTTTTAATTTTTCGAGCACTCACCCAAATTATTTATTGTTTTTTCAAGGATAGATACAGCTTTCCTTTGATACCCTTTTTAGAATTACAGTCCAATATTTAGTTTGAATAATACATTAAAATAAACTATTTTTAGTATGAAAATGGTCCCCAAAAGTGTCTTGAAGTTCCCAAAAAACAACATACACGTTTTTTTTTTTAAATGTTTTTTTTGGAAGTTAAAAATGGAAACATGGCCATTCCTTTTTCCAAATGTAAAATTTTATAATTTTATTTTGTGAGGCCTATGTCTCATTGGAGGCTGTTTAGCATCCCACCAGCTGAAAGTACGGTATATATTTTTGGATTAAAGACAAAGTGTTTTTCACTTGGAGCATTTGGACACTTACCATGCAACCAGTTGGTCACCAGTTAAATTTGTTGAAATTTCACCAAACTTCCCATGTTTTCTGGGATTGTTTGAACAGATTACATGTTACTGCACAACCCACCAAAATTACAGAAATACCCCATATGCATAGGTTTTTTTTATGAAGTTTTGGAAGATATGGGGCATCCCCATACTCTTTTCCAAACAGTTAATTTAATTTTCGGGAGCCTATGTCTCATTTGGGATGGTTTAGTAAAATAAATTAAATAAATCACAATAAATAAACTAGTGTATTTCACTAGGAACATTTGGATACGTATCATGCAACCATTTGGTCATCAATCTCTGGCAAAGGGAGCCGTAACATGAATTTCTGTTGCTTTATTTTGTAATGCCTGTGTCTCATTTGGGACTGTTTAGCAGCCCAGCAGCTCAAAATACCCAACAAAATATACATTTTGGGAGGGAAGACAACCCAGGGTAATTCACAAAGAGCGTTTGGACACTTATCATGTAACCAGTTAGTCACTGGCAATCCCTGGCAAAGGGTAACATTAATTTTTTGCTTGCTTTTTCCAGCAAATTGGGGGGTGGGGGTGGGAAATTGTAATCCACAAAAGCGGATGCTCGAGAAAAGCAAACAAAGCCTAACATTAGCTAATTTCTAAAATATATATATATATGTGGGAGTAGGGTATTTTTTTCATTTTTATATTATTTGAGTTTTGTGTATTTTATGTGTGTAGATGTTATTGATTTTATTTGCAAGTGAGGGGTGGCTAGCTGTGCCATTATGACCGATCCCATGCATGATAGCAGGCATAAGATTTTATTTTTCTTTAATTTATCTTACTTTACTCTTCTGAGAGTCCTAAAGAACTCACTTTACATGAATGGAGAATTACGTTCATTGGGAAGTCATCCTATCCTCTCCTTGTCAAAGTTTCCATTGCTATTTCTCCCTATACGTTATCGCTCCTGTTTTGTTAATTGACAGATGTTGGGTTAGACAGCCGTTGTAATTATGTGGAAAAGGGAAGATAGATAAAGTCAGGACAGGAAGCTAATTCATTTTCATTGAGTCCTCCAATAGAGATAAGAGTACCACCTGAGGGAGATCATGAGCTGAGGTTTACTCAGCCAGACTCACCAATGCATGAGTCAAGCCTTGCGATAGCCTGCTTGGTAATGTAGATATTGTGGATCCAGAGGAAAATGTGGACTCAAAAATGTTTTTTTTTTATATCTTCAGGTCAGTATTTTTCCCTTCATCGAGATCAGCAGATAAGGAAGGATTGGGTGTTTTCCTTTCAACTTGTTTTTTTTTTTTTTTTTTGCTGAAACTGTAGATACAATATAAAGAAATTAGTCATTTCCGAAGGCATTAACCATGATTACTCTAATTTATTACTAAGTTCTATGCTCTGTTTCAGTGAATAATGCATTTTACCGCTGCTAAGGTATATAAAAGGTTTGTTTCTTTACAGGAGAACTATTACATTCCTGGTTCTAGCTTTCACTCTTAAGCAATATAGAACATGGATGTAAGCAATCTTTGTGGTTTGATTGAAACAGTATAGTCTATGAAGTGTGTTACACCATCCTTCTTGGGCTGATAGTAGGATTCCAATGCAGTCTTCCCTGAGGTATTATGGGAAATGGAGGAAGATTGCATTAAATGTCACAGCTATGCTTTGGAGGATATGACTTCAATTAAAGTTTAAATGTAAACCACTTGTTAAGAGGAACACCTCTTTTTTGTACCAAGTAGCTTAACATGCTTATTCAGTCAGTTCATTTGAGAGCCAGTGTCCATTTATCTATGAAGAAATAAGTCTTAACTCAGGTCAGGTAATCAGGGTTGCTATGGGTGGGTAAGAAGATACAGTTCCATGAGAAGTCATCATCTTGACTTTAAATATCTATTTCTTGGCTACCTTTTGAAGTTCCCAAAAGATTACAGCATTATGTTTTAGTTCTAGCATGCCTGTAGCATGGGACCACTTTAAAAGTAGAGAATACAAAATTAGCAATAACAATAAGATTGAACGGCTGCATTGAAAGCTCCAAACTTTGAGCTGCATTTGTAATAATGACATGCCATAAAAAGATCATATGCAATATATCACCTAAAGAAAGATGTGCAATAAAAGACACATACAGACCCCAGAGTCACCGTTAAACAGAAGATAAAGGTTGCACAGTTGTCATAATAAGCACTAAAGGCTTTATAAAAGGAAACAATTGAAGGACAATAATTCCTAAACAGAATACAAGTAATACACACAAAACAGACATTTTTCTCATAAAAACAGGAGAACTGAACCGATTTCTGAGAATGAACTTGAGGTAGAGCTCAATCAGTACTTGAAGAAATATTAATAGACTGAAAAGGGCATTGAAAAGTTTAACTCCAGGCAGACCTCTTAAAAGGGTGGCCACGCCTGGCAGTTTCCAGGGCTGGGGCTAAACACTGACACTTTGTCCATTCAAGAGGCCCCTGGTGCCCGCCTGTTACCTAATATCTCCTCCTTTTGAGCCCCTCGAAGACATCCCAATCATGTTTCTCACCTGGAAGTTGGTTTTGTTAACAGCTTTATCTTCAGCTAGAAGAACTTTGAGGATAGGGTCATTCTCCATTCCCCTCCAGAGTTCCTTCCTAATGTTGTGTAGCCTTTTCATCTCCGTCAAGGTATTGTTCTTCCGGTCTTTTGTCCTCACCCTACCAATGACTAGGAATGTCAGCTCCATTGCTTGGATGTGCACAGGTGTTTGAGCTTTTACCTACAGAAGACTGCTCCATGGAGAGGATCTTCAAATTTGTTTGTTTCCTTTGCCGGAGCAAGAAAGGGTCTTAGCGTGACGAGGTCCTCTATAGCTAGATGATTGATCTCCGCTATCTTCGAAGCCTACAAAGTTGCTGATAAAGAACCTTCCTCTGGTCTCAAGGCTGATTCCACCCGGGCGGTCGCGGCATCTTGGGCTGAGGCTGCAAATTTGCAAGCTGCTGTTTGGAAGAGTGTTCATACCTTCGTCAAGCATTGTCATCTGGAGCCTGATGGCTTAGATGATGCCAAGTTTGGTAGAAGAGTCTTGGACTCCGTTGTTTCTTTCCCTCGCTTCCCGATAGGAATTTGCTGCCCTCACTAATAAAGGCTTTTTGTTTTCTGTATTTGTTTTTTCGTATTCACTGTGGGTAAGAGGGGAGGGGTTCTGGGGGTTTAAATCTTTCCTGCCCTATTCGGATAAGCTGAGAACACGTCCTGTGATTAAGTCAGAGAGGCAGCGGAAATTGGTTACATTATAAAAGTAAGCACCTATTCATTATGCAAAATACTGATGTGCATATAGTCATCTGGGGAGTGATAGATTTATGAAAGATCATAGCAACTGTAATGATTAGAACACTTTAAAGGAAGAGATATAGACAAATGTCTGTTTCTTGTGTGTTCTGGACACAGTTGTTTCATTATATTCGAAAACAATATTCAGATACTTATAGAATTTCTACAGTGATTAAGGCCACATCTCAATGCCAAAGTTCTTGTACTGTGGAGGGCAAGGAGAATGTGTTCCCTTGATTTCCTCAATGTTCTATTTGAACTTCTTCTGTGAATTTTGAAAATCTGTTACTTAATTACCAAGGGGTGTTTTTATCTGAGCCTGTCCCAGCTTACATTTCTTCCCGTTAGCCATACCCTGACACAGGTGACCCAGTTTGAACAACTGAGATGTTGGTGAGTATGCTCCATGAGACCTCTTGATCTTCATTCTGGCATTCTGATGTTTGTAATCATTTATTTTACCCCATTTAAAGCAAAATTCTATGTCATGTTTACATGGACCCTTTTTCAGAGAGCAACTCTGCTTGGTCACACAAACCAGGGTGCTTCTGGGAGTTTTCCTTCTTTTCTATTTAACTTGAGCTGCAAGGCGAATCCTGAGCCTTGGCAAACATTGAAACCAAAGAAAAAGGAAACCACTGTGGTACTCCGCCGATGTGGCAGATGTAGTGAAGGAGATGCGAACTGTTAGGAACTATAAACAGACCGAAAATGAGGAAGATGAGAGCAAATATAAAACTAAGTTTAGGGAACCAAAAGGCGTTATTAGATGCACATGCTGAGAAAAAAATCCCAGGTTAACAAAAAAAAAGGATGATAAAAGTATAAAAGTGAGAGAAGAAAGCATAAACCAGGAATAATTAAAGATAAATGATAAAAGGATAAAACTCTAGCAGACTGCTTAAATACTTCTGTTTTTACAGAGTAAGATGAAAGTGAGGGACCCTTGTTAGCAAAGAGAAATAGGGTGACAGGTAAAACAGGCGTGTTTACAGAGGTCGACTTAAAATTCCAAAGTAAAAACCCGACAAATCCATGAGATCGAATGGGATACACGCAAAGTCATTAAATGAGCTTTGAAATGTCCCGGCAAAACCATTGGCGGTGTTATTTAACCAGTCACTAATGACAGGAGTAGTTACAGAAGACTGTTCGTAACTGTAGTACCACTTCACAAAAAAAGGCAACGGGAAGACAACTACCGAGCGGCAAGTGTTACCCCAGTAGTTGAAAAATGAATGGAAGCCATGCTAAAGGATAGGATTGTCAAATATCTGGAAGTAAATGGTTTGCATCATGGGAAAGAGCATTGGTTTACTTCAGGGTAACTTGGTAACTAAGGTAATAGACCAGGGAGACACAGTCTAGATGTCAGCAAGGCATTCAACACTGTCACCCATTTAAAAAATTCTAAATAAATAGTTCAGTGGATAAGGCAATGGTTTCATGAAAAGAGGCACAACTTTGAAGGTAATGGTGTCTATTCAGAGGAAGGAATTTTTCTTTATTATGTACGTATTATTTTAGTTATATTACAGAGGGTCTTAACAGTAAGGCTCAGCACTTTAGGGTACTTGCATCCTGGGTCATGAAGGACCGTACTTACCGGCGTATAGCACGCACCCTCGCCGTGACCGGAAGTGAGGGTGACGCGGCTGCCGATCGTGCAGCTCTATGGTTTATCGGCGTATAACACGCAGGTAGGTTTTCGGCTTTTTTTGTTTTACAGAAAGCGCGTGTTATACGCCGATAAATACGCTAGTTAATGTAGGAAATGACCTGCGTGTTCCCTATAGAAATGTTAGTTTAATAAGTGTCAGAGCTTTAAAAGAAGAAGCACCTGCATTGTGTAGGGTGTCACTATCACTAAATTGATATTTTTTTTACTCAGAATACCGCAACATTGTGCGATGCCATTCCATTTCTTTTGTTCTCACTTTCAAAACAAAAGAACGGAAACTTTTCATTCCGCAAGTCCAAACAAAGAGTGTTTGGGAAGATGAAATAGTATCCTGCATTAAAGGGAACGCTCTCTCCGTAGATATAGCTACTATTCAACAGACAAAAAAAGCCAGTCTTCATGGCAACGCTACACCTAAGCAGCGTATATCATTATGCTTACACCCTTCAGAACATTGCGGCTGTGTAATTACAGGGAATTTATAGAGCAAATAGTGTCTCCAACAAAAGCAACCTGCAACAAAGGAGACGTTCTTCAAAAGGGTGAATCGAACCCATGACTGCGGGGACTGGATCGCAGCCTCTGTTCCGGGACAAGCGGTTTTTGGGTTTTTTTTTTAAACCCTGTATGGGACTGATGGATTTTGGAGACAGGCAATCAGCTGCAACTGTTGTCCTCTTTCTGGGCTCCATCTACAGGCAAGGCCAAAAGCACAGGAGAGCCAGGGACTGGCCAATGAGAGGAGTCTGGAACAAGATAGTAGACGGCAGGGAACTTTATTATTATTTATTGTTTTATATAGCACCTTCGTATTCCATAGCGCTGAACAATGAGTAAACAAGATATAACAATTTGACAAAACAACAGGTGAGGAGGGCCGTGCACGACGAGCTTACAATTTGCAGGAACCGGCAGGACAGGCTCCAGGGAGACCAGTGGGAACAAAATCTGGGTGGCCGATGTCAAGCAGAGTGGAAGCCAAAACACACATTTTGTAAGATGACCGGTGAGAATAAGCCAAATCTAGGTGATACCAATGAAACAAGCAAGGTAACCAAAAGGGCAAAACAATATTGTAGTCTGGGTCAAAACCAGAGAGCAATATAGACAACTGCAGGACCAACACAAATAAGGACTAGGAAACAAGGCTCTAGAACTGGTGGCTTGGAACAGCAAGGCGTCTATTGGCCACTAATTAGACTTGTTTAGGTAGGTAAGCAGGCCATAATGACAGGGGACATGGGGAGAACCGGATCTTACCAACCACTGTACCTAGTGGTGATATAGTCACCTATGTTCCCAAACATTAAGAATATGTAAGAAACAACCCAAAATGTATACCTTTTTATCGCAACAGTCTCTTTTCATTTTATGTGTAAAACATTTTTAGAAATGAACATGCCTCGTGTGGGTGTAGGGAAAGGGGTAAATGCATGTAAGGGGGCTCAGCGGAATCCCGAATGAATTGGGAGGGGACACTGTGACTTTTCAAAGATTTATTGATTTAAACGTAATGCTACTTTAGATGTTATGTGTAGCATGCGGTCAAAATAATCTTTTGATCACAAAATATTATTGTTTATTGTTTTATATATAGCCATAATATTCCGCAGAGCTGTACAATGGAATAGTTTTAATACAATTGTTTTTTTTTGCAGCAAGTTGTTAGTGCAGATTTTTTTTTAATGGAAAATTTCCTTTACCAATTCCAAACAGCAGACGGCAGTGTGTATTTTATAATATATTCGATGATCATTAAACATATATTCAGCAGAAAACTATATTTCTCAAAGAAGCAATAGTCATGATTGTTATCCTTTTACATATTTATTGTATTAAATTGAAAGGCACGCTCCAGCGCTCATATGCATAATGTGTGTTACCTCACATGCCTAATGTGTCTTAGTTTTGCATAAAAATACATAGGAAATTTGTTCAGCCTCTTAAATGTATTCAGTTATTATAAAAAATCAGTTATTTCATTCATCTGGGTCCAATAATATTAATTCTATAGATCCTATAGGGTCATGGTGCTTATGCATTAACAATAACCAGGGTATGTGTTTCTCTGCTGGAAAATGTGACAGGGGCTTATGATGATATCTCTTGTTCATGTTTTCTGCCTTTAACCCCTTAAGGACAATGTGCGGTCCATAAACTCATTTCTTCCACTTCCTCTTGCCATACAGTATATATGGTTGTAATCAGGGCCAGACGGGATGGCTGCGACACCATTTTTTTTATATAGAAAAAATAAAAAAATATACAAATTAAGTGCAATTTATATTAAATGTCACTCCTTGAGGATGAGTTGTTATATAGCAGGAGGTGAGGGAGAATCTGTCTCGTGCTCCTAAACACACTCATGATCACTCAGTAAGGGGTTTAGATTGCCATTATGTAGTTTGCCATCTGAGGACACTTTGCCAGCTACAAACCTCCTGCGTAGCTGTCACTCTAGGGGTTAAAGGATTGCTTAATGCCCCATATCACCTCACCAACAAATAATGGATATAAGGGTAACTTATAAATACTTTAACGTGCGTTTTATAACCTCAAAGGCCAACGGAAGTAACACTTAGAAGAAGCTGCATGCATTAGCAAAGTACAAATGATCATTATTATTGTTGTGTTTTGTAGCGCCATCATCATCACTGTACAGTGGGCAAGCAGGACATAACAAGTAGTATATAAAATAACAAATATTAATTTGAAGGCTTAGTTAGGTAGGATGCATATGCGGTGGCTTTGTAAGCCCCAGAGCTGCAGCTGTGGTCTGACGTTCTGTGCCACTGACGGGCTGCTTAAAGCTGTAGTTGATGATTTCATATTTTATGGATAATTCATTTATACTTGGAGTTAAAAATGACAGACTGACATGGTGCATCTGTTAATCCGAACAGAAGGAAATAATGGTGGCGTACATAGGAAATACGTTATGTAAGGGTTTGGAGAAAGCAGCTGTCCAAAGCATGTGGAGACTAGGGGGATAGTATTTAGGAGCAGTTGTTGAAATAACATAACTGACATAACTATGCAAATTTCCTAAACTGGGGGAATAAAGTGTTTGGACTTTGTATGTATTTTTTCACTTACAACACGAAATGGTTAAAGCCACATACCCTTAATCATCATCCATTAAGGAATCAACTTATTTGGTCATAGAGGCTCAGTGAGTAATTGTTTAAGGTCAGCTGAGCCCCAGAGGAGGACTGACCATCTAAATCTCCATAATGTATAGAGGAATTCTGTTTCAAGGAAACATAGTAGCCAACAGGTTAAACACTGGGATTTTAGAAAGCCTTCATATGTTCTTTCTTCTGCATCTCACTGTTACATAATCAAGCCCAGTATTTCCAGCATCACCCCTACCCTTGGAGAGTCAGGTCCAGCAATACTATGACAGCTGTATAGGCATCCAGGTCAACCCTTGACCTTTGTATGGATCAGATTGCTCTGAACATCTTATGTCGATTTAAGCTTCAGTAGGTGTTAATGTGGATTGTCACTTTTTACAAATTTTACAGGTGTGTGCATGTATGGGGGGGTGTGCATGTATGGGTGTCTGTGTATATGTACAATATATATTATATTATGAAAAAGCTGAAAGTTATGTTGTTAATAGCAAGCATGTATAAAGACTAACAAATTAAAAACAAAACAGGTCCTAGGAAAGTATAATGCCTCGTACTGGGAACTCCCAGGGTTTGCCTCAGAGATTTTAGGGTTTTTATAACAATCTCAGTGTCTCTATGTGAATGAGTAGGCCAGGGGTCACATAGTCTGGACATGATTCCATATTCATATTGTACTCCGTGATATCTGAGCATTCCAATTGAAATATCATAGTTGAAATTGCTTTCTAAATACAAGCGGCTTTACTTAGAATATATTTAGGATGTTATTAGAACCAACTGGTTGCCACCAATAGCATACCCAGGACCTTAACAGATGAGAACCCAATAGGTTTCACCCAAAGTTTCAGTGTAAGCGCTGCACCTCACGGTCTGTTTCCTCTTTCTTCTGGCATGGGAGCAGGGCCGTAGAGAACGGTGAGGCGAGTGAGGCACTCGCTGCGGGCGCAGCTGCGAGGGGGCGCCCGATCAGCAGCTGCAGGACTGGTTGGGGGAGATCACAACTCTGCCTGGTGTGACAGATCTTGTGCTCCCAAAATTGAATTGAAGGTGGAGGATGGAAGGTGAGAAAGGTAAGAGATGGAGTGTAAGGACAGTGTATATATGTGTGTGTGCGTGTGTAAGAGCAGTGTAGGTATTTGTGTGTTTGTAAGCTGGTATGTGTGTGCATCTGTGTGTGTAAAGGCAGGGTGAGTAATGGCAGTGTATGTGTATATGTGTGTTTATGTGCTGTGTATGTAAAGGCGGTGTGTGTAAGGGCAGTGTATGTGTATATGCGTGTTTATGGGCTAGTATGTGTAAGGGCAGTGTATGTGTATATGCGTGTTTATGGGCTAGTATGTGTAAGGGCAGTGTATGTGTATATGCATGTTAATGGGCAGGTGTGTGTAATAATTATTATGATTTCTTTTTTTCTATGGCTTCTAAAGAAAACGCTACTTGTCCTGCAAAATAAGGTATACAGAAAGGGGAAAGTGCACAACCTAAAAAAGAATAAAGGCATACACATTCAGATTCCAGGGTTGCTGCTAGAATAATAATGACCAATAAGTACACAAAAGAGCGTAGCCATAAGCTAAGTATGACGTGTAGGGAGATCTTCTGCGGGGCAGCTGCCTGGGGTTGGGGAAAGGGGCAGATGCATTTGTAAAATCGATCACACAGACATTTAAAGGGCCCACAGAGAGATAATTACAATAAAGTGACTACGATGGTTGGAGTGTCGCTTTTAGGAGCTTACTTGTTTTTATGACAACAACCTTTTGTGTTCCTAGCAAAAATGATGAATGAAACAACATCTTACATAATTTAAATAATTGATCCTTTGATGACATTGATAATGCTTTATTTAGTTCTAAAAGAGTAAAAGTATGTGGAACAGCACATTTAATTTTAAAACGTACCATATATATATATAAATTCATAAAACATCTGTGTATAACTTTATTTGTGAAACCGCAGTTTATACACAGCAGGTTTGCATAGTATGAGGATGTCTGACTGCCCTTTGAACTGCCTGATTAGCTTCACCCTCCTGCTGAAGTTTAGTTTGGATTTAACAGAAGTCACAAGGAAGTTGAACTATAACGAAAGGGGATGTCATATATTCAAAGCAGCTTCCAGAGCGGAGCAAAAAGCGAAGGACATAGTGTCATAAAATGCCATTGTTTATATTGTCATTTTTAGCCCACTTATCTGTCAGTTGTACGATTACGGATGTGTTCGTACTCAGTAAAGATGAGAGAGAGAAAAATGATTTATTAAGGAAAAAACATTAATTACGTCAGTTTATTCAACAAAGTACAGGAGGAAATTACGTGCAAGGAATAGAAATCGTGGAACAGAAGGTCGTAGTCTGACTTTGATGAGCCAGACTAGATGGTCACTAACTCTACTGAGAGGCTAGTAGGTACTTGAGGTAAGCAATGTTAAGGGACCAGACAGCTATCATATAAAGTTAAAGTGCATATGATGGCTGGAGTGACCTTTTAAGCACCAAATAGAAGAAGTCATTAATGCAGCCACTTCTGACTCCCCCTTCCATTCTGATGAGCTGGGGAAAGCCGAGAGCAGAATTCGGCTGACAAAAAATATAGGCGGTTCTGTTTATAGCGTAGTGTAGTCTGTCATTAATAAATGCAGAGTCAGAGGAAATTCATAATGAGAGAAACTCATTTTCATTTCATTTTGCATGTCCTTTGTACTCAAAACATGAGTTTTTTTTTTGCGTATTTATGAAATCTTTGTAACTTAACCAAATTTGATATTTTAATAGGCAAGTGATTGCGTACATTCCTTTTATATGATTATACATCATGAGCTTTATGAGAACATTTTTAAAGTCATTTTATTGAAATCTTTAGTAGTAAATAGTTTGTGCCAGAACAAATAGAAAGTGAGCAGTTTTGGTTGATTTGGTTTTAAAAACTTTTGCCACATAATTCAGCTTTAATAATTACATTAATTTAATTATGCTAAATGATGTGGATGTGACATCATCCTATTTGACTATAGTCTATGCATCAAAATTTATTGGCATGTGTTAAGTAATACATAATATACAGATAATGCACATAAAATGAAGAAAACATGCAGAAGAAATTGAAAGCTTTCATGAGAGATCATTTATGTTCCGAGTGTCAGCCCTGGGATTAGTCTTTTTATCCCTAGTGTACGTAGCTATGATGGGGGTTATCTGAAAGCCACCTGTTCCAGTGGATACATAGATTTCCCCAGATGAATTATAACACCAATTATTTAGCAATTTTGTTACAGGTTTCCTTTATTTACAAGGATATTTATGATTCATTTATCTCAGCAGAATTTTCAAGGTAAAGCATTAGATATTGTAATTGAAACAATATAAGATAAGAATCTATTATCCTTCCAGTCGGCTCATTTGGAATCCCAATGTTTTTGTTCAGGATAGCATTCCGCAGGTTTCAGCCTTTTACAGTAAAGGCTAATTAGTAATTTATTAATTACTGGGAGGCAATTCTCTGTATTTTAAAGTTATTTGCCCTCCCCTCCCTGTTTGGATGTACGGTAATTCAATTGCTTAACAAGGTCTCTTGGTTTTCACTCATATTAAGAATGAAATGTCTTCTAGTATGTTTTGTTATTTAAGTCTGTTTTATATATTCTAGCCACTGCTTGAAAAAACAACTCATATCACATTTACTTTGGATTAAATGGTTTCAATTACTTTATCCCTCTGATATTGTTGCGTTTACATACAGCTTTCCGGTGTATAGAGCAATGTGTGTTTGATTTTTGTATTTGATTGTATATATGGTAATACAATGTTTTCACTTTTGGATTCTCCCGTTAAGTTTGTTCATTACATAGCCAGTCACAATAACACTGTACCATATTGCCATTTCAAAATCCTTTAAAAAAAAAAAAATCTGGTCATCCTGTGCCCATGTCCTGTTTTGGGACGTCTTTGAATCCAGCCAATTCAATTTTTGAAAATAAATAACTACATTTTTTGTTCGGCAGGATCCCCCAAGTTAGTTTGCCTACTCACTAATTCATATTAACCTATATTCTTTTTTTTTCATGAAAAAGTAAATGAAAATTAGACTTTTTGTATATTTCTATTTTCTTTATTTTGGGTGGGAAGGGTATTTTTTAAATTTTCTTATTTTATTATTAATCAAATATATATTTTTTAATTACATTTACATTTATTTTTTTCTTAATGTATACAGATCCACTTTGGGATCTTTTATAGCCTCAGGGATCTCTATTAGCACAGGGGAACCACACTGGTGACATCACCTGTTAGGGTTCCTCAGCACAGCAGTCAGGGTGTCACCCTATAGAGTTCTCCTTTGCAATAGAGGGTTCCCCTTTGGTGTTCCACTCTGCAGCAGTCAGCCCTCTGATTGCAGTGTGCAGCCCGGTGACAGCTTTGTCAAATGGCTGCAGCATACGCATACCCACAGTGGCAGGGAACCAGGGTCTTTATAGACCCCAACAGTCCCTGCCACGTTACGGGATTCCCTGGTGACATCACTGATGCCATTGCAGGAAGGAAATGCCTGAACGGAAGTTTTAGCATTTAAATCTCTATTAAATGTAACAGTGCTCTATTAGATTCGACAGCCTAATCTCGATTCACCAGCGTGGATTAAACCCTGCTGGTGCCAAAAATCCATGATGCACAGGATACTTCCTTGGTCCTCAAAGACCATTTTTCTGTAATGTATTCCCTATGTCACGGGTCCTTTAAGGGGTTAAACATTTCCCCATTATGTGGTATTAAAAAGCTGTTCTACTTTTTGTACATTAGCTTTTAATACCCAAGAGTCATTACTGTAATAGTAATCATTCAGTCCAAGTAGTCCCTGGCCATCGTTGTTGGGTCTCCCTCTCTGTTAGCCGGCTACAATTAGTAATCCTGCAGAAGCAGCACCTACGTTCTCCCTGTTATCCTACGGGAATCGGCACAGGCAGCCCAGGTATGTGGCCGCCCGATGCAGATCCTGGGACGCCTCTTCCCCGGTTGGGCAGAAGCACTTCCATCACACCTCATGTATCCATCATATTTACAGACTAATTAGCATTATATGTATTTTACTGAATGATCAGCTCCACGTGGTCTTTCTCTAACTAGGATCTTACTAAGCCAAACAATTTTATTTAATGTGTTTCCTTAACATGACACTATTTAACTATACATTTTATACAAGGGACAACACATCTAAATAAATGTGCATCAATTTATCACTCAATGTTTTGTCACTTCGTTAATGTGCATGCAAGCATTCCTTCTCATTAGCATAGCCAAGGTCTGTAGAAAGGAACAGTCAATCAGTCTAAATACAATGTGGGCTATATATGAAAAGTGATTCTGGTATTCTGATTGAAGTGTTTTATAGAATGGCAACTAGTGGAATATCCCTAATTGGACCATTTCATGGGTTGTAGAGATAATACAATTTTTAAAACTTATCTATAGAATCACCTTTTATACATGAATATTGTGTGAGATTTTGCATTGGAAAATAAAGAAAAGGGAAGCCAGTTAGGGAGAAGGTATATACTGCACACTACAGCTACCACAATCTTATTTACCGAAACCAAAAGCTTTGCTGCAATTTTCACAAAGTCAGATAGATAAGTGAACAGTGCCAAAGAAGGGTAACAATTGGAGATATATTAATATAGTCCAAGCTTGTATGATTGGGAAAGAAGTAAGTGTCTGCGTGCCAGTGAGCCTGACACATCTGGTACAGAACCTAATGTAAGTATATGTTCATCATAAATAGTTTTGAAGTTAAAGTGCAGCAGCAAGGTAGAACATTGAGTTTAACTCCTTCAACTTTTTGGAGGTTTTGTTTGTATTGCCATTAGATTAAGAACTAGTGTGGCACAGTACATGCTGTACTAGACTTTTGCTAGACCTTTGACAGTGACCCACTGAGCAATTAGATACATTACATACAGCGTTCTCTTCAGGATTCAAGGCTGTTGTTGGACAAACCCCAGGAGGCACCGAGCCATGGCTCCTACATCTTGACTGCTGGCACCATCATTTTGTGCTGTTTTATATTGATTTCTATAGATTTATTTCTTCCTGTGGAGGAACTTCCCCTCTAACAATCTTAGTTTATTTTATTAGCTCAAATGGGACTCAAATGGGAATTAACTTGATTAATTAACTAACCAGTACATGTTGACTTATGTGAGGTTTCTGATAACTTGTATTACTGTGATGTTTGGAGAACCCTTGCTTTATATCAGGTCTGGGTATATCTGTGTACAATTTGGCTTGTAGGAGTCAGCACTTTTTAATAGCCAGGATTGAATACATTTATACAGAAAAACCTAAAATGGGACAAAAAGTTAGGAGCAAGCCCTAAAATCAAAGACATCGTAGGTATCTGGCTGTTGCGATTTATTAAACACTACCTTATCTAAAGGAATATCAAGAACTGTGTACCCCGAGTGGGTCAAATTGATCTTGTAAGCGATTACAGTCTATTTTGTGTACTTTTTAAATTGGACGGTTTCCATAAAATTGAAAACTACCCAAAATGTTCCTTTTTATTGCACTTGAGAAATAGGTAAAGTATTATAAATATCAACAAAAACATTTTAAATACACAGGTCTGGCTTACCATGTATTCACATTTTCTACAAATCAGGTATAAAATTACTCCTACGCAGTAATAATTCTGCCTGATAGATCCGATTCCTATTTGTGTTTTAGTTTTTGACCTTATGTTACGCCAATGACGGCATTTCAGGCGTCCAATATTGGTTATATTCGTTAACTGGCAGATATGTATATAATTACACTTAGAATTCACTTAGATAATCAATGAGCCATGCAGAGAAGAGCCAAGACTCATATAAAGCATCATTAGCACTTTATTATCCCCAAATCCTCATAAGTCTATTGTGAATGGCTTCACAGTAGTGTGTCCTAGTGGGATACATCTATGAGACCTAGATAATCATAAACCCTTCCCAGCCAGAGGGCCCTGTAATGCATCCCAGATGCTTTCTCAGTCTGATTTATGGAACGCACTGATGGCTAATTGTGGAGTTCTTGACCCTTTCAGCACTAAAAGAGGTTAAGAGCCAAATGACTATAGAAATTTTACGTACAACTAAGATAATGATACAATTAGCTTTCAACCAAAATATATTCAATTATTTATTAACACTCCTCTGTACAATTGCTTACTATGGAGAAAAATAATTTCAATATAGTTCAATGGAAATACATTTTGTCGTTACAGGACTCAGAGGGGTGTCTGTTGGGATGTTGAGAAGTGTCCAAGAACAATAGTAGCAGGGCCAGGGGGACGTTATATAACAGTGATGCGTAAAGACATGAGATTAAATAGATGGACAGCATGGACCTCAAATGAGGAGAAAGAGAGTGATGGATCAGAGGGAATATGTTGAAAAGTGCAAGTTGGTGAGAGTAGGAACCCTGCCACACCACCCTTCCTGTCATGAGGTCTGGGAGTGTGAGCAAGGTGGAGGCCACCATAGAAGCGAGCAGTGTTAGAAGAGGTTAGCCAGATTTCAGTGAGAGCGAGAAGTTGCAGGGAACTAGACGTGAAGTGATCATGTATGGCTGTTAATTTGTTACTCACAGAATGTGCGTTCCAGAGAGGAGCGGTAAAAGGAGGGCAAGAGGAGTAGCAGGGTATATGGATATGGACTGAGATTTCTGGAACCTTGAGTGGCAGAGGAAAGGGGAGGGTGAAATTAGGGAGACCCAAGATTTGAGGAGATATCTTCAGCTGCTAAAAGAAGAAGAAGGGAGTGCGAGAGCAGGTGGGAATATTATTATAATTTATTTATATAGCGCCAACAATTTACGCAGCGCTTCTTACAATACATATATTCAAGGGGTATGACAAGAAGAGATTGGAGAAGTCTCTCCTCATTGACTGAGCCCTGCTACACTCAGACTTCTCATTGAGGCTGCCGAGCAATCTGGGACATGTGGTCACTGAAGTGGGGGAGAAGGTGAAGTTGAAAACTGCCTGGGATGAAAGAAGGGGTGGTGCTGGTTGCTGGAAATAAATAAAAGATCGATTGGCAACACAGGAAATTGAGAATGGCAACAAGAGGATTGTGGA
>VKOC01020175.1:0-63427 GCA_009364415.1 Spea multiplicata | reverse complement strand
CTATCTCTCCTTGAAAAAACAATGTATAGTTTACATGGGTACACTATTCACAGAAAAAGAGAATAGTCACTGAACCGACATAGGGCAAAAATGGCAAAATTGCTCCGGGACTTGAGGTACCAAAAACCCCTGGGATTGAAGGGGTTAAGTATGAATAATACTTAGGATTTCTTACGCAGGTTCGATGTCACTCAGTAACTCACACAGATATGTCTTTTTTCTCTTACTCATTTCAAAATGTCCTCTTAAAAATGAAAAAAAGGTGAAATTATTTTTAGAACTTTTGGATTTAGATAGATTTTACATTTTTAGTGTGGAGGTTAATATATATGTGTTATATTGTAATATTGATATAATGTTTACTTTGTTTACTTGTTTGATATAATGATATAATATTGATATAATGTTTACTTTGTTTTTTCTTTAATAGAAATGTCTTTATTGGGTCCTTATAGGCAGTGCCTTAATGATTGTTTGTAATTGTTTTACACTTTTTATCAATATTTTTTTTCTTTTTGGGGAGATGAATGCATTCTACTACAGAGTGATAGGAATACCTGCTCATATGATTGAGCATTCAATGACATTATACTAGCTTTAGTGTTAAGCTTTGTTACACTGGAGCTGTCAGTAAAGAGCCATCAAAGGTACTTTTATAATATAATATGCATAGGATTTACTATGCCAACCTTTTGTGTTCTGGTCATTTTTTAATAATGCACTAAGAACTTAAATCAGTGAGACTTTGAAATTATTTGCAGGTGTTAGGTTCCTTGAAAACCCTGTGAATACCAAAAATTGTCAGTACAGGGACCCTGTTCATTATACACTTTTGCTACCGATCACTATAAATGCATCAATTCATGTAAAAAATTGCTTATTTATTATAGTTTTCTTTGTAATATTTTAGTCCTTCAGTGTAACAACATTCATCCACTCATTCCCTTACACTGTTACTGCTCATTCATCCATACTGTATACAGTACTTTATCACTGAGGGTCGTCAAGGCCTTCTTGCACGTGGGCGCATGCTCGTTACAATGCATGCACTACGCTACGATCCCTTAATCCCATCTGTTCTGCAATAGGGTGTGGTTAGAGGCCTGGCTAGGGGACATGGCTTCACTAAAACATTTTATTTGCGGCTCTGTGACCTACTGATATTTATGTACCAAATTAAGGCATTTGGAAAGATGTATTTTTTTTTTTAAACAATTTGATTTTTAAACACATCTTATAAACTTGCTGTTTCTATAAATATTGTTATGACGTTAAGGACTCTCGACATTTTACATTTCATACGCAGTTACATGTTTTGACTTAAGCATAACGCAGAATATTGTTGATTCTAAATACAATTATTATATGACATCATATTTATTAAGTGCGGTTCTTTGGTAAAGTTCCAAATATGGAAGCATTAGCAGGAAAGCTGATTCCTATGTTTAAATGTCATCCTAGACTTTTTTTGTATAAATGTAGCCCATTGGGAGTTAAATATATTCCCAGTGTAGAAAAAAATTCTAGGACTATCCTGACTGCATGATAACTGAATTATAGAGTATATTGCCCTTATTGTAAAATACATATTTTGTAATTTTGTACTTAATATGATTACTTTTGTGGTCCTCAGTGGCTATTCCTCCTTGAATCGTGAATTGGTGGCTAAATTGAGATATTTTGCTTTGTACTGTGTTTACAGGAAATGGTCCAACATATGCAGGAAACGTCTAAGCTTTAGCCTTCACTGATCATACATCTAGGAAAATGTAGGAAAAAAAAGTGAAATAATGTGTAACATAAACAAGTGATTTATTTCTTATAATCCTTACACTTAATCCTTAGGCCAGATATGCATTTTCTGGATGCAATATGTTGGTTTCCAATGGTCTACTACATGGTGGGCTGTATTGACAAGTAGGTAAAATCACCCCTAGTACTATATGTGGTGATTTTTTTGTGTCTGTGTATACGTCATGGTCTGTGTCAGAAACAAAGCTGTACCTCCTGGAAGGCACAGGCTCCATCCAAAAAAAATAGCTTCCAGATGGGTGCTCAGGCATCAAAAAATTTGTGACACTCCTAAATTATTCAGAACCTGGTAAAAAAAAATTAAGGCAGCTTTTGCGAAATTTGTTAAGCATTAGGCTATTGAGGATCTCATGTTGGTAGAGCCCTCATGATATGTGAATGCTTTTTAATATAATCCAGTAAAGGAAATATATTTTTACCAGCCATCTATGAAGTTTTGATTACCGGTTCCACTCTCAAGTTTATTTCTATGTCATTGCGAATATTGCAAATTACTTTGGAAAATACGAATAATTGACTGTTACCATTAAACATAGGAACATTTCTGACACTGAACATGACGAGCGTGGTCCCTGTTTAATTGTAGTTCATGGTCTATATTCATTGTGTTCGCACACTTTTTAATTTAGATTTTCATTTAGATCTTGAGAAAAACATATCCACCCGACTCCCTATATTTTTTTTGCAAAGCTACTAAATGGCTTTAGGAAATATTTTAAGTTACTCTATTCCACAAATGATACAATTTGAGTATCATAAGTATGCATAACTAACCTCTGCAATATTGTTGACATGTTGACATTTGCGTGATTATCTGCGCTCCCATCCACACTACTTCACAATATACATTATATATCAGTGTTTAAGGGGGAGTGAGGAGGAAGGAAGACATGGATTGTCATGTAAATGAACCTGTGGCTTTAAGTTATCATATGGAAAAGTAAGAGATAAAAGCTTTATCAAGGTCGCTCACCCTTTATGACCCTTGATAAAGCCTTTATCGGCGAAACGTGGAACACATTTTTGGACCGTTGTTGTCCGCCCTTCTGTCTATTTTTTGCTGATGTATCTTTATTATGGTATTCATTTTGATTTTTGTGGCATGTGTTTAATTGCTGATTGACTCCCACTTGTACTATTGTCTTTTTGTAAATTGTGCTCATATAAATTACATTTTTTCTTAATGATACAGTGGGCTATGTGTTCTTTTTGTGGCATGTGCATCTCCTACCTTTCTATATTCAGTGTGTAACCCGTTGGGACAGGCTTGTAACTTTTGCACTGTCTTTTGATTTTTGTATGCTTACATTATTTTCTTTTATGTAATTTAGAGTGCTGCCATTTGCCATATTGCTTTGTTATCATAGTCACCTTTATTCAAATGGTTATATGGATTGCAAAAATAGCAGGGCATCCTAATGGTCATTTTGAAGTCTGAAGATAGCATAATGATATTATATTATGTGAATATCGCAAAACACAATTGTTAATATTTAAAAACCTTCATTAGAATAAATATGTTCATTGAATGCACCAATGGAATTCGTGGCTCAAATATCAAGTTCTTTAATGTGTTATAACAAAATAGGTTAAGCTTTTACAGTAGTTATTATTTAAGAGTAAAGACAACTGAGACAATTCTGAATACAGCCTACTCAACAAGATAGTGTTTTTATATCAGGGTGTTTACTAAGGTTCCTTAATGGGCCATTCTTTTGTTTGTACCTGGCAGGGGTTGTTCTCAAAGA
This sequence comes from Spea multiplicata, assembly GCA_009364415.1. Taxonomy (NCBI): domain Eukaryota; kingdom Metazoa; phylum Chordata; class Amphibia; order Anura; family Pelobatidae; genus Spea; species Spea multiplicata. Next base: position 59,867 of record VKOC01020175.1, on the reverse strand, counting down.
AATTGAATTCTGAGCTTCCTTCTAGTTGGAAAAAAAATCATAGCAATTTAGGCACTGCAAGCATAAAGGGAGCAGAATTGAGCCTTCTTATGAAACAATAAGGATTACTTCTCCTAATGAAACACCCACATTTTTGCTAGTGTATTACAAGTTAATGAATAAAACATATTGTTAGAGAATTAGGGCCGTATTGTAAATACATTTAAAAAAATAATAAAAAAAAAAAAAAATATATATATATATACATAAGTGAAACTATCACCTACAATGTTCTAAATCAACCATTGGAGATCCCACACATTTCTTACCTAAGGTTAACGGACCGTGAAATAGTTGGACTTTATTCTCATCATGTGGTTATACTGGATTTTCCCAATAGGTTATTCGCACAAGGCTTTTCTTTTGTATTACATTTAATATTTGTGGTGTGCTCTTGAATTTATAGTGAAGATTATAGTATATCAATATGATTATGTATAGAGCCTCCCTTTTCAAGCAATGGTTGGTAATATTGATCTAGCTTAAGTTCACAAGGAAAGAAATCAAATAAATATAAAATAGCAGGTATTGCATGTAATTTAAATATTTACTGTATATGCATTAATGTTGACTCTGTGATTTTTATTTTATTTGCGTTATATTCAGTGGTGTTTCCTATACATACGATATTCATTTTCCTAATTGCATCTTTGCATAAAAATACATTTAAAACATAATACATCTTGCTTTCCAAAAGCCTAGATGATTTGCTGAAATGTGGAGTAACATTTGCAGCCAACATGGTCGTTGTAGACAAGGAAAGCACAATGAGCGCGGAGGAAGACTATATGGCCGATGCCAAGACAATAGTCAATGTCCAGACTCTTTTCAGGTAGGCACATGCCTTTTGGCACCTGGTAACTATTAACACTCCCTTTGGTATTAGATTTGATTGGTTTTTTTCAATTATGCTTTAGAGATATAATTTATTCCACCCAATGTAAAAACTGGGATCACACACAAAAAGTAGTATAGTAGCCTGCAAACAGAAATATTCTGGGGAAAATGCATTTCTTGCAGTGATCCATTTTGCATATTTTTTGTACTGCAATGGTGCTTACAATTGTTTTTACTGGATAGGTCAATGGGATGCATTACTTTTCCTGACACAGAGCAGTCCCTCTCTCTCCGTACACCCCTTCCTAGTAAATATATCACTAGGGAGCATGCTATACATCTAATGGTTTCTTATCCTTACAGTTTACCCAAATATCTTCAGTTGCCTGAAAGTAAATGATTTATATACAATAATCTCTGTATGATTTTCCCCAACTCTGTTTTCGTAATTAGGCTATTTTCAAGCCTTAGCATCATTACTGAACTGACCCATCCCGCCAACATGAGATTCATGCAATTCAGGGCTAAAGACTGCTATTCGCTTGCTCTGTCCAAACTGGAGAAGGTAAGGCAAATCTATATGAATAATGCCTTTGCTATGAACAATTTTGGAATATATTTAGCTTTTTATATTGTATTATTAAGTAGAAATTTGCAAAGGAGTTAAATTCACAAAGCCGAACCCAATATAATTTGCGTGTGTGAATACAGTGGATGATACAGTCATTTTCTGTGTCAAGACTGTTGTAAGAACAATGGTGGTAATTTAGCAAGTTTTACATAGGTATGCAGGTATTATTAAAATATAGCATTTTGTACAGAAACCTATACCTTAATATATGTGGTTGGTTTTTTGCATGCCATGTTATTTTAATGCATTCTTTTGTTTTTAACACGAGACTTGTAAGATATACTTAGATGGTCGTTTGTTATGGGTGTCACAAGGCCAAAGGAGAAGGACAAAACCAGAGTTCTGCCTTTACTCCTTGTGCTCCTCATCAGCAATATTACGTTTCCTCACAAATACAACTCAATTTCAGTTTGTCAGAATGATTAAAGTACCGTAATTTGATTTTGTTTCATTGAATCAGTTTAACTGTGCATGTCTTAATCATAAAGTCTCTTTAAAAGTGTTAAGGACTGTTATGACTGTTCTTTCCACAGAAATATGTGACATTTAACACTCCAACTTGTAAATTATTTTTATTGTTAAGACACGTTATCAGAAGCTGATGATTTCCAATGTTAGTTTTTATCTACCTTAGTGCAATTAAACAGGTCTGTTTGCATGTTATGTTTGTCCTTTTAATTATTTCTCCGTCTGTTTCATGAAATACTGTAGGGTAAGTAGCCTGGAGAGTCTAACATTTATTTCGTTATGTGCACATTGACTTTTTTTAATATATATATATGTGTTTTCTGGTAAATCTGTTTTTCTGGAAACAGTTGAAGTTGTGATATTTTCTTTTGTAACACTGGTGCCAACATTAAATCAAGTCACTAAATTTCAGAAAGTATCTTTAGACCAGCTGGGAAGCAGAAAGATTGTGCCTCTGATGAGACAGGTCATGCTTCTTCAGCTCCTTTGATTTCTCATGGCCTTTTCCTTTTACTAAGTAGTTGAGTGCCAGAAAAATGAAGAAATATTGGAATGAAGAAATCCTATTTTGAAGCTAATCTCATTTGGTCCGTACAGTTTACATCAAAAGACGCTATTTGAATATACTAGATTTTTCGAATAGAAGGTGTTTTTGTTATTTTTTCTATTTCAGAAAGAACGAGAAAGGGGTTCTAACCTGGCATTCATGTTCCGCTTGCCTTTTGCTGCTGGGAGAGTATTTAGCATCAGTATGTTAGATACACTCTTATACCAGGTAAGTTAAGCAGAACGAGTGGTGTGATAGAGACCTTGAAGGTAGGGGGCATATGGTTTTTTTATAGAATGCAAATTGTTTGTGTTGAGAGCATAGAGTGTAAGCTTCTCTAAAATTATATATAAGGATGATTCTGACAAAATTAAGTAAATTCAAGAGAAAAAAGGTATAACAAAGCTCAAATGTTGCTTATAGTATATATATATATATATATATATATATACACTCCATATGATTATTTATGGAGTGCTAACCCATTCCACAGTGCTCAAAATGGTTTTCTTTTTAACTTTTTTTTTCATACAGAAACATGCTATTTAAGAACACATATCTTTCCTGATGTTCTTGCTTATCTACACAACACATTATCATTACATTTTGTTTACCTTAAGTATTTGTATACGTATATACGTTGGTAGGATAAAACATTTGCTTTCATCTTGTAGTCATTTGTGAAGGACTATATGATCTCCATCACAAGACTGCTGCTGGGACTAGACACCACCCCAGGATCTGGTTTCCTTTGTTCTGTAAGTTGAATGGCTAAAAGCTTATTATATAATTTTCTGTAACTAGGATAGAAAAATCACGCAGATTCATCCTATAGCTGATGAATTTTACTGCTACTGAAAATTTGAAATTATTGTTAGTGAAATGGACATTCAGAGTGTTTTTGGGGTCTAAAGAAAAACAGCTGCTGCATTTCTTTATTCTGTAAACAAACATTCCATTTTCAAGAATTATTCTTTTGATTTTTGGGGGAATATCGGGGAATTTGGGAAGAGATGGATTAATACTTTATGGTGGGATGTGGGAAACTGAAGGTAAGATTTAAATATTGAACTCAAATGTCAAGTTAGGTAAGAGCATCTAGGATGTAGTTAAAGGGGATAGCTAATATTTTGGGATGTAGATAAACGTATTTGAAATAAATATTTATGTTTTTTGCCACCTGGAAACCTGGTCTGCTGTTAACATGATGAGGTGTGAAGAGATGGAGTAGGTGTGAGGCTGTTTTAGATGTAATAGCACACAAATTCATGGTGGCCATGACTCAATACTTTAGATTTAGAACATGGTTAATCAATTGTTCTTGTTAAACAAACTATTCTTTCCTATGGTTGTAGTGCAGCGGGTGGAAAACATTTAAATTAAAGAGTGATGTTCTTCTAATGTATAAAAAATACTTTTGTTCTTGAATGCTATTGTGTGGACAACCAACAAAAACCATCCATTGTTGATCTCATTATCCCTACAGATGAAAATTACAGAGGATGATCTGTGGATTAGAACATATGGGAGACTTTACCAGAAACTCTGTTCATCCACTGGAGACATTCCAATTGGAATCTATCGGACAGAATGCCAGAAGCTCACCACATCTGAGGTTAGTTTCCTACCTCATGTGAGCTTTCATTGCACACTCCAAATGAAAGGGAATTGAATTGTGGGTTTACTTTTACATAAAGCATAAAAATAAATAGGGTTGGTAGAGGGAATCTTGAATTCTAAAATGTTACTTCATTTTAACCGTTCATCAAAGTACAATTAACACGCAGTCAAAGAACATGCTGAGTTTTTGAATCAAGACTACTTCTTTTATTTCTTCGGTCATGTATACCAAGTATTACAATTGGGCACTCCTAGTCATTATACACACTTCAATGCACAAGTGTCAACTTCTATTTTAGTTATTTTGGTATTAAAATACGCAGATGGATTATCACAATCTACTCTATACATTTACTGTATTTCCCCACCCCCAGCTATTTGCCTTGCGAGAAATTTGATGGCACATAAGAACTATTCGACCCATCATGTTTGCTCATTTTCCTGATGTAAAGACTCAGGCCTTAACCCCTTAACGACCATTGATGCGGGAGTTCCTGCTGGCGTCAGGGGCGTTCCCACTGACGGCAGTGGGAAACACCCTCATTTAAAGGGAAAATGAGCGGGAAGTGTCCCCACTCCCGCGAACCGGAGGATTCGGGTCTTGACCCGGAGAACCGGTGCTTCACCCAGCAATCTGCAGGTCAAACCTGGAGAGTTTGGAATTATCAGGTATGCTGATAATTCCACAACAGTTCACTTGATCTGAAGTTGTTAAGCTTGCCGCGTTATGTGTCCAAGAATTTTTAATTTTATTAATATTGTCTTAATTGCTAGAATTTTCAATAGGCCATTTTGTACAGATAAGTAATATTGCTTGGATATTGTCTAGTTAAATTACAGTGATTTGTATAATTCATTTATCCAACATCAACCACTGACATTGTAAACTGCTGTAATAGAAGTATAAGATAGAGACCAGAGAAGGGATCACATAGCAATTTTTTTTCTTGATTTTGTGTTTTGTTTTGTTTTTTAACCAGTGATAAGTGATTGCAAGTGGTCCTTTCAATAAAGGTATCTAAAGGTATCTATAAAGCAACCGGAATCCATTGCAAAAATACATTGCCAGTGGATCAGTGTTTTTCAATTCCATAACCGAACCTTTGACATTTAGGAACAAATTACTTGCACATCACACACAGTGGAGGAAAGAAAACAAAAGGCCTTGATTTCACACCACTATGCTACATCACATCAAAAAGGGAGAGAAGGGAGCACATTGGTGCAGCAGAATGGTTATTACAATATAAGCTGCTTTACATGACATTTGGTTTCATTTTCATGTTTCTCCTGTTTTCATCCTGACTGGACAGATTTCTCCTAACTCCCTTCCATCAGTTACAGTATGTGTGTAGAATTGTAGCTGTTATGCAATATGTGTGTGTTTCGTTCAATGTTAAATAAGTTTTCTGTCTCTTTGTTTTTTTCCTACCCTTTCCTCTGTCAGTCTCGAGAAATGGCTTCCCAAGTAAGTTTGTATGTCTTCTATTTCCTGCTTTTGTCTTTTATTGTGCAGATGTTATATTTAAAACATTATGTGTATGAAATTATCACAGTGTTCTGCAGTCCCAAAACTCACAATAATGGTTAGATTAAACAGCAAGACAAAGCAGGAAATGTGTTTATAAATGAAGTTGTATAAATACACAATAGCTGTGTAAAAACATGATGACATAATAGATGACCTTGAATTCACAGCTGGGGGTGGGAAATGGTCTCATGTTCTCCACGCAAATGTTTTGTATGGAAACTGATAAACAGTCCAGAGCAAAACTATCACCCATAAACCAAACTTGCATCAAACTCTCTTTATAGACACATGCATAGAATCTATTTAGCCAAAACATCTAAAGGGAACTTGTCATTTTTGTGGTAATCTATCATTGAATTCAGCACTGAAAACCTGTCTGTCGATGTTCAGTCTATGACCAATATATAATGTGTTTATATGTGCACAGGAAGTAGATCTCACTTTTATCACCATGATTTTTCTATTTTCATAAAGTCACAGATCTCTATTAGTGTTGAAGAATGGGAGGATACAAAAGAAACCAAAGAGCAAACTACAAACCGCAACAACCATCGAAATTCCACATCCAGTGACCAATCAGAACATCCTCTTCTTAGAAGGAAGAGCATGCAATGGGCAAGGCGACTAAGCAGGAAGGTGCCAAGACACTCAAACAAAACAGAACGAATTAGTCAGCAGAGAATGACTTTGTGTCGGAGGTCGGAAAGACAAGAACTAGCAGAATTAGTAAAAAACAGAATGAAGCATTTGGGTCTTTCAACAATAGGCTATGGTATGTGTTTTAAACAGAATGCTGTGTTCAAAACGAGTAGCTTCTTTAGCAGAAAAGGGATGCCAAAAATATGTGACTAATGGAAATGGCCCACGACCCCCTCAAAGTCCAAGGTGGTCTAATTGGGCAGGCACGACATATCAGCAGATGGTCTTTTTAAAGTAATCTGTCTCTTGAGGCCTCTAACTAGAGTGGACCATCTAAAAGCAAGACATTGGATATTTATCTGTCCATCCATTGATTCATAAATTCATATAACATGGTAGGCCGCCTCCCTTTGGCAGTGTGTAAGGGCAGATGTGTGAAAGGGCAGTGTATGTGTATATTTGTGTTTATGGGCAAGTGTTTGTAAAGGCAGTGTATGAGTGTGTTTATGGGCACTCGTGAGTAAGGGCAGTGTGTATATATGCGTGTTAATGGGCAGCTTTGTGTGTGTAAGGGCAGTGTATGTGTATATGTATGTTTATGGACAGGTGTGTGTAAAGGTAGTGTGTAAGGGCAGTGTTAATAAAATAATCTTTGTAAAAAAATAGCTGGGGGGCACAATTTTCCACTCTTGCCTCGGGCGCAAAAGGAGCTAGCTAAGGCTTTGAATATACTCACACTACATACTGTACCACGTTGGCAGAAATTAGCTTAATTAGTGGCAATGCTTTAGATGTGGGATGATAACATACTGCACTGTGAATATGAGATATTCACATATAGATTGACATATTCTTAAATCCAGACCCTTGCCACCATATCATCATACAACTAGTGTTCCCATACAAATTTAGCAGAAGCACGCAGGAAGAGAACATATTTAAAATATGGGTATTGTAGCCAGGTCCCCTGCGGCGCTGCGGAGGATACTCCTCTCTGACAGCCAGGTGAACATATGCAAGATGTGCTGCTGCTGGCCGGGACTTCTGCCGGGCTGACTGGGCACTGGAAGGTCATGTCACGCTGGTGCTCCATCATAGAAGACTCAACGGAAGTGGAGGACAGTAGTGGAAATTGTCTGCACGCAAAGTGCAGACGTTCACCGGCTGCCAGAGATAAGGATCCAGGTCCCTCTGCAGCACTGCGGGGGATCTGGATTTGTCTTATAGTCAGACCTCTATTTGAGGCCAGAGCATTTGCTCTGAAAAAACCCTGATCTTATATTCGATATAATTGATTCAACTAATTGATTGTTGACAACGATTTTCATTATCGATTATTAACGATTTTAACTATTTGTTGTTGCAGCCCTCAATGTAACTACCCAAAAATATGTACATTTTGTGGCCTCCTATGGGGATAACTAAATGATTGATATAGTTTGTAATTGTAACAATTTACTGGGAATAACACTAGTATCTGTTTTTTGCCCAGATGAAATGAATGATCATCAGAACACCTTGTCCTACATCCTCATCAATCCTTCCCCTGACACCAGACTGGAGCTGAGTGATATCGTGTAAGTGTAAGAATAAAGCCCAGATGTTTGTTCCTTGTCATTCATGCAACAGGTCATTCTTTGTCTATCTCCTATTTCTGTCACTGTTTGAAATGATTTACCATTACACTGATAATGAGACGGAAGCAGTAATAAAAGCCTATATAAATTAATTATGAGTGAAACAAATTAACATTATTTAATAGAACATAGATTTGCATAGACATTAACAACTAGTATGCCATATAACTTACCCTAAAGAAAAGCTAAACAAAGCCAGGTTGCAAAAATGGTACCAATAAAAAAAGCAAATGACGAAAGGGTTTAAAGATACAATCAGAGAGAGAGACAAACAATGAGTTACAAGGTTACCAACAGAGTTTTTTATTCCACTCCTTGGTTCCTCATCTATGTCTTTATCTTCTGCGGCTCACCTCATTGCTTCTTTATTCATTAAAGGGACCCACAGGGTCTCAGGAAGCCTCCTAAGTAAACACTGCACATGGAAGCATTTTGTGCCTTCTCTGTAGTCTGATGATTCTTGCCATACCTGGGAATTTTTGGCCTCCGGCTACCCAGAGCCTTTCCTTGCAGGACATGGCCAGGACTGCACACTGATGGCTGTGGGCAGTCCCGCTTATGTCAGTTTTGTAAGATTGGGATTTTGAACATATTCCATATTTGTTGCCACTAAGTGTCTGATTGGGTATATTTGAAGCAATAAAACATAGCAGAACCAAATATCAGAATTAACATTTGAGTAAAAAGTAAAATAAAATGTTTCTAAATATATATATATATATATATATACTTGTATCAAAATTGCCTATTAAGGTGCTACCTAGTACAAACTAAACATAGAACCATTAAAACAAACACATGCAGTATCAAGCGACAAAAAAACAAAAACAAAATGGACAAATAAGCTTCCAATGTAGCCCTGGGTAGCAGGTCATGAGGAATCAGTCCTGGGTAGCGGCTACAAAGGCCCAGCTCAGTGTAGCTATCTGCAGTGGCCTAGTTACAGGTTGTAGACCACGATGGCCAATGAGGGTGTATGTGACAGATCAGCGAGGCCGGGCCTCTTGCCTAGGCCCAAGAGGTACTGGTTGTAACTCCCTGATGGGGGCTCTGCCTCTTTGATGTTTATTCACTAAACACTACGCTTGAGCTGGCCCTGTATAATGTATAACTCAATGTGTAAGGAGACTTTGAAGAAACCTCACCGAATAACTATCTATTTTAAGGGCCAGCCAAGCTCTTCCTGCAGAAACAGAAATACAAATATCCTGCAAACTGTCCTGTCAAACCTCCCTTTAGTGAATAACACCCTTGTGCTCTGTCCATTTCTTACTACCATCCATCCCTTGTTTAGGTACCCGCCATGCATTTGCAAATGCACTCTTCTTAGCTGCAGCCATACGTATAACACATTTACTTAAAAAAAACTACAATAGCAGTTATTGTGTGTAAGTGGCAGAAAGGTAAAGCTACCCCTACAACCTTTTTCTAACTACTATGCATCTCTGCTTGTCCAAAAAAATGTTTGCAGCTTTCTCTTGGCTGAACTTTTCCAATCCTTAATCCATCTCCGATGTCACCTATTATTTCTACCCAATGTGGAAATGCTGGTTTAATATACCATAGACAATTTAGTTACATTCAGTATTGACCATGCATTTTCTTTAATCATCTTTGTATAACTATTAAAATCTTGAAAAGCTTTTTTTGGAAATTATTAAATATGTACATATATTTTTTTTCAGTTATCTTATCAGGCCAGATCCACTATCCTATGTTCCAGCGAATGCATCCAGTCGGAAAAATAGCTTTTGCAATGCAACAGGACAAGAGTCTAAAGATGAAACACAGCTCTGATACATGAGTTTTTCTGGTTGAAGAACTAGCGGCTTTAGTGAAGAACAGTGGCTTTAATAACACCACTAGCCAATCAGCAGTCAGCTACTGCTAGAAAGTGCAAACATATGCTTCATTGTGTAGGCTGAAAAAGATACCATCATCAGTTATGTCTATAATCTGTGACCAGTGTAATTTGTAACCCATTCACCGTTGGATAGGGTTAACTGAACAAATATCTGCAAATTAGATTGGATAATGGGAGTGAAGAAGATGGATGGTTTGCCAGCTACTTAATGCCATGCAATGTCATTGTTTTTGCTACCAAAATATGAAATTTTGCTTGTTTCATTAGTAGAGCATGCTATTTATTGCATAACAAAACCATTAATTGACATATTTATGATTATTTCCCCCGGTGTTTTAAATTACTAGAGTTTATGGTGAGAGGTTGGATTAATTGTAATATGTGGCTGGCAATGTAAAATACATACACAAACGCCATAGCTGCATGTGTCTTATTCATTTTGTTTCCACAATCTATGCAACACAGGTAAGACCAACTTCCCTATATATGCTCCATGTAGGCATTTAGATTTTGAAGAGTGGAGTTACATATGCAGAATAGCGCAAAGCCTGCAAGCCAACAAATATTGTTAAGAGAGGTTAGAATAGATTATTTGAGCATAGCTGGCCAGTACCAGACTAACGTACAAAATAAATAAATGGCGTATATGTTATCTTATATTTGTGCAAGAAAACGCACAATATGTTACTGGATACCCAATGATACCATGTATCCTTGTATATGTTACCATTTCGTGAATTTTTAATCTACCATAGAAACATGGAAACTTTTACAACATACATGTATTCTTCCTTAGACCTTCCTGTGAAGCTCAACTCCCCCTTTGTGCCCAAGTTTTGAGGTCTAACAGTGTCTTTCAGCCAGTACATCTACAACTGAAGCTAGCTCAGGGGATGTTATTAAATGCTTGTGCCTTGGTACACATCATATGTAAGTAAGAAAACAGATATTCAAATAAGCTGCCATGATAGCGTTATTAGTTATGGTTGGACTACATTAGTATGGATGATGGAGTCATGGGTAAGCAAGCATCCAGAAATACTAGAAATACTAAATAAACTAGTACCATGGTAGGTACGTCTACACTTGATTATGTCTCATGGCTTTGTTCCATTGGTATCTTTGATTTTTTTTTTTTCAATTAATTTAGCATTTTAAGATATATATATTAATACAAAGAACAGAGAAGCAAATAAAATCCAGAATGGTTCAATGTGCTTTGGTTCCAACAGTCAACAGCAATAAAAAAAACCCATTAAAAATATAGCAATTTGGGATAGTCCCAAAATAATTAATTCTTGTATTTTATCCAACATCATCTTTGGAGAACATGTTATATGTATCTGTAGACCTACACATTTACAGACAGAGGCAATCGAGGGGACACTGGATTTTGTACAATGAATCTACTATATAAATACATATGGATAAAGGAGAGCATACAAATGATGAAACAGAAAGATTAGACTTTGGCTTTGCCCAAGCTTGGAAATAATCCTGTTGCTTTTATCATTAATGTGAAAGTTTAGAGGACAGATTCATTTTCAAGTCTCCTCTATACACTGTTAAGTAAATAAAGCCCTAAGCCAATGTACATGGTTTACATGTTTAATGTCTGACATTTTCATGTATAATATTTTTGACTGTTGTAATTCGTAAGTTAATTTCTTTCCAAATAAGCTACCCAATATTTTGGGGGAAGTGAAATAGGAACAGGTATACAATAGTTGTCTTACACTAGTTGACCGTGTATATTTATTAAATTGCTATGCCACTATATAGAAATCACGTCATTATTGTGTATGTCATGTTATAGTTAAGTAAGATAATGAATATGACCCTGCCTAATTTAACACCAATATTAACACCAATATTTATTTCTAGTGGATGATGAATACATTCCAGCTTAAGTATATAAGAAACTTGCTTTCTAATCAGTATTATGGACCAATGACAAAGAATATTCTATTATATATTATATATTTTATAAAAGTAAAACAATATATTATATTTATAATAAAATATCATAAGCCTGTTGAAGAACTATATAAAGGTCAAAACGAAAACACCAGAATTGTCTTACAAGTTTAAAACAAAAAACACAAAATGAGCCAGGAGCGTTGAATACAGATTACTGAAATTGCAGAATATATGACTTTATCTATGTTTGATGATACTATTGCACAATTACCGGTTAACCGTTAATGTCTAAGGGTATTCCTTATCGTATTAAATTCTTATCATCTTTGTCAACAATAATTTGTTTCTTTATAAAAGAATATGGTAAAATTTATCTTTTTTGAGGATGTAAAATAAAACATAGCAGTAACAAAACTCTTTATAGTATATTGCATACATGATGTAAAAAAGTGTCTTAAAGTGTATTTGTAATGACTAATGTAAAAAATACATGAAATACTAAAATTTACATTCATTTAACCATTATATTGGACTTTGGTATCATTTCATTAACCCTTCATGTTTGTTTGGGGGCACTAATACAAGGACTGGAGCTACTGCAACACCATCCTTTTAGCTTTTATATTTTTGGGATGGGAAGGGTAATAATTTTAATTGAAGCTGCTCACAGGCCTGTCCTACTTATCAATGTGCAGTTGGGGTAGGGGTTTAAAATACACCCAATGATTCCTTATATCCTCCCCCTCCCTATATTCCCCATCCTAATGTTTGTTAAGAGGGTAGAGTAGGCCATAACTCCCACCTAACACTTATCACCTATATTGTGAAGGGGGTGTCGTAGATCTAGTTGGCCCAATCCATGCTGAGGGTTAACATAAAAAAGTATTCCTTACCTATCCGCTAAGAAGTTGAGACAGGTGTGTCTTAATCACGCACACACTTTCAGTGAGAAAGAGATGCATTATATAACTGATTGCCTCTTCGTGATTATGTGTGTCTGCCTGGATATATAATAATGTGTGTCTGAGTATGTATGTTAGTGTCTGCCTGGGTATGCATGTGTCTGTCTGGGTATGTTAGCATGTGAACATGCGTCTTTGGGTATGTTAGAATGAGTATCTGGGTATGTTAACGTGTATATCTGGGTATGATAGTGAAAGTGTGTTAATTTGTGTCTTTTGGTATGTTAGTGAAAGGTTTTTTTGGGTATGTTAGTGTATGTGTGCCTGTATGTTTGTATACTTTAGTGTGTGAACATGTATCTTTGTCTGGGGGCTAGCCTGCATCACAGAACAGAAGTCGCCTATGGGTAACACCATGACGTAAAGACACTTGTCCCTGGATTATTCTGGAAAGTCCCCACAACGGCTAAAAAACCCTAAGGCCGCAACTACCAACTTTGAAGCCTCACCTGTGGTGTTTGCAATAACATGCACGGGCAGCCCAGGACGGATCCAGGGATCCTTGCGTCCGAGACAAGTGGCTCTTCGAAAAGACTGTTCTGAGGGGTTTCCCAGTCCCTGCTGAGTTGCAAATTAATCAGCAAGAGGAGTGATAACTACTAGGCTGGGTGATATATTACTGTATTGACATTTGGCACTATAGCATTGATTGCTGTGATATTGATTGATTGCTGAACTCGTTTTACACACACACACATATATACATAGATATAAGTTTACACACATAACTATTTTATATTTGCTGTAGTAAGAGTTCTATATTAAAGTTTTGCCTGATCAAATGGCTGTGTGTTGTGCTGTCATTCCGTATCCTCATTGATTGGGCCAAACAGTTTGTTAGTATGTGTGTGTCTAGGTATGGTTGTGAGTGTGTGGGGGGGTATATGGGTGACAGGGCTGGCCTTTGGGGGTATGCGACCTGCAATGTAGGCGCCGTCAGTGCAGGGGGTGGGCCATATGTATGATGTGCTCATATGACTCCACCCCCAAGCCAGTATATAAAGGGGCAGCAAAATGAGTTTTTTCCTAGGGGGACAAAAATCCTTGCACCAGCCCTATGTATGTTAAAGTGATTGCCCCTCCCGAAGTCTTTTTTCGGGGGGAATCTTGTTCTTTTTTTTATTAGTCGGTTAGATGAGCAATTAGGTTGGATAAATGGGTCAGTGTAAGGTTATAAAAAAAATAAAAACAATAAAAAATACATTTATAGTTATGTGTTCAAAATGCTCCATATGTATAGTTTGGACAAGGCTTACATCATTCTGGCATCCAGTTTAGACAACGCAACAGCCCCAGATATTGAGCCGATTAGTAAAAGTTCAGGGAGCTCTGCTGCAAGCCTGCAACCCCCAAAAAGAATAGTCTCTATGCCTATGCCTGATGGAAATCTGTGGTTGCCACCTAATTTTGTGCAACAGACATATAACCGTTCTTGGTGAACCAGGCATCCTATATGGACCAACCCGCTTTTTCCTGCCATAATGACCGGGAGAGGTTGAACTACTCTTCTGTTTCCTCCACTTCAATGAAAATGCTATGTCATTCCCTCATATGACAGGCTCTATAAGTTAAGTACCTTTCTAAGTGATTTGTCATAAAAATGTTCTGAAATATATGTGCCTGACCAAAAGATTTGTAAAAAACAAATCACTATATGTGCCTATATAAACAAGGCCTTTGCATTGAAGTTTTTCTCTGGCCCTGTACCTGATCCTGACTTGTTATTGGCTTTCTGTGTACCTTATCCTGAATTTTTCCTGGGCTCCCAAGCCGAGTGCCCTGCCAGTGGGCTCCCAAGCCGAGCGTGCCTGGTTCCCTGCCAAGAGACTTATCACCTGTACTTGTTTTTCATGCCAACATCTTCTATATAGCTTATAGCATAGTATCCTGCCTGTGGTGTCTTTCAATGCGCCTGTCTGTATCTCCCCTCAGCTATGCGGCATCGTGGGGTACAGACGGAACCCCAAGTATCCCCTGCGACTGGACTCCTACCCGACCTGTCCTGAATGTTTTCCATTTTAAATTATCTTTCTCACTGTCATTGTTTGGAAATGGCCTTATAACCCTTCCCAGATTATAACAATTGCTTCTCTAAGATCATTGGTGGTGTATTTCCTCTTTGGCATTGTGTTAACACACACCTAAATGCTCTAGACCAGCAAACTTCTAAAACTTAGGCTTTTATAGGGGTAGTCACAGTTGCTGATGATCAATTAATCAGGAGCATTTGGTTAGCAGCACCTGTATGCTACTTGGCATCTTAATTCCTAAGGAAGCATTAAGGGTGCATTTAACTTTTCACACATGGCTTCTCCATTTTGGCTTTATTTTAAATAAATCATGACCCGGTGTAATATGTCATGTGTTGTTCATCTGAGGTTGTATTTACCTAATTTTTAGACCTGTTAAGAAAAAGATGATTGCTATTATATCCTGGTATGTAAAATCATATAATAACAATAAGAGAGTGTACTTTCTTTTTCACAACACTGTTTATGATTTAAAGGCAGATTGCTTTTCAAACAATACATATCATCAAAAAGGCTTAAGATATGGTATAAAATTCTGTAAACTTTGTAGCACAGGCAGGGGCGTAACTAGAAACCTCAGGGCCCCGGTGCGAGAATGTGTTAAGGGCCCCCCCCACCCCATCTATCCCTTTCTCACTATCTCCCCTCACCCTCCCTAACCCCCTTCTCACCAATTACCCTCTCCCTCCTACCCTTCAATCTACCTCCCTCCCTCTCCACAATCTACCCTCTCCCTCCCTACCCCTTCTCACAATCTACCCTCTCCCTCCCTTACCCCCCCTTCTCACGATCTACCATCTCCCTCCTTCCCCCCCTCACGATCTACCCTCTCCCTCCCTACCCCCTTCTCACGATCTACCCCCCCTACTCCCCTTCTCACGATCTACCCTCTCCCTCCCTACCCCCCTTTGTAGGTCACTTACCGTCAACTCCTGTGTTGGGAGCGTGAGGCGTTTGTCTCACTGCTGAGCGTCGGCTTAGTGTATATAGATGTGTATTTCTATGTATAATATTAAGGATCTCATTTAAGGCTATATTTTATCTTATTTTAAGATATATAGATATTTGTGTATGTATATATAAAAGATAAAGTACACAAAAACACAAGAAAGGACATTATAAATATATTAAGTACTGTATGTACAACGTGAATGTCTATAGACATAAGCTAGTAGACTTTATCAGGTATAAATATATGTTTGCTCAGGTTTGCACATTTTTTTCACAGTCTTATAAATGATAGATTTACAATTTATAGAGTCACTTTTTATGTTATTATTATTTGTTCTTACACTATTTATACCTACCTGTTATTACCATGATTTGATATTATACAGGCTATTTCTACCCCTATGTGGAGTAGCTACGTACTTTGTTATATTCAATATTGCCAATTAACTTTATGTTTTGTCCGGAGGTTAAAACTTCACAGTACCTATATATATATGAGCCTAGTTTTCTAATAAGGCATCATATCACTAGACACGAATAATACACGGGCATTTCACTTAGATCTCCCTATCGGCACAGATTTATATTAGACCAATTATTTGGTTAATTCTAGTAAACGTTGCCATGACGTCACGTGCATGTGCACATTGTTGAGATACACGCCGAGCTTGGTGATTGTGAACACTTCAGGTGCGGTAAGTTCTGTTCCTAATTATTGTAAATACACATAGTATAAATGTTAGACACGCTATGTCTCTGTTATGTCCTGATGAAAGTCTGAAAATAAAAGACTGAAACATTGACTTGTAACACAGAGTTTTGAGAGATTTATTGAAACCAAGTCCCAGGAGTGCTGGTAACTATTTTTGGAATTTATATACATGACTGCTCCAGTTACCAGGCACCGAGCAGAGTAATTAAGGTTGGTGTGCAATTGTGCACTTTGGACTTTATATTATGTACTGTATTCGATTTTATTTATTTATTAATTGTATGCGATATAATTTTTCCGCGATCTCCGAGATATTGTAATAACCGATAGTCAGCAGCGAAGCCTCATGGGACAGGCGTGCCGACTCGCCGGATAATGAGAAGATCTATGCCGTACCTGAGGATATGTGCGATACGCGAAGAGACGCACTTGTCCAGACGTAGGGACGCGGTGACGCTGACACGCAGCCCCATTCTGCTACGACGAGGAAGCCGAGATGCGGCGTTTTTACATACTGGAATGCGATGATGCTTTTCTACACGATGACGCATGTGACGACGCGGCGCGATGAGGTACCCGGAAGCGCTGACATCTATTTAAATGGACAGCTGGTGCTATACGAGACTTTCTATGATTTTCTCCGTTGTTTGATTTGTTTTACTCCTGAAGAAGCCGACGATCTATCGGCGAAACGCGTTGAGACAATAAATTGGAGAGATTTTATCACCATATACCGGATGATTTATTTCTACACGCTTTTGCACAATACTCTTTGAGTTGTGCTACATCTTAATTGTAAGTTTATACTGATCTTTTAAGACCAACTTATAGAAGATACTGCACCATCCTGGTTTATGCTTGCTTTTACAGATTACAGTTTTTAGAAACCTGAATTTTTGACGAGTCTGCTTTATCCAGTCCTTTTGTGCGTGTAACTTACACCATATAAAAAATCTTTCATTTTCTGACAATATTACACTATTGGTTGTGTTTTTGTTTTCTTCCCCCATGTATATGCGCTCCATTATCTCTTGTCTGTTCCTGTATACATTTTGAGGAAGAGTGTTTTTTGGTAGCTGCTTTCATTGTGGGGAAGCATTTATTTATATTTATATTTTTTTACACGTGGGATTTTTGTTTTTTTCACCTTTGTAAGGTGGGGGAGCTCAAGGTCTCAACATCCACCAGCTCTTTGATGTCATCATGGAGAAGTGTAAGAGGACTCCAGTGGCAACCTGTGAAACTCTGGTGGACTTCATGCCCAAGAGGGTTAAGGCAGTGCTGGAAACCAATGGTGGCCACACAAAATATTGACACTTTGGGGCCAATTTGGACATTCCCACTTAGGGGTGTACTCACTTTTGTTGCCAAGGTTTAGACATTAATGGCTGTGTTTTGAGTTATATTTGAGGGGACAGCAAATTTACACTGTTATACAGGCTGTACATTGACTGCTACATTGTAGCAGAGTGTCATTTCTTTAGTGTTGTCACATGAAGATATAATAAAATATTTACAAAAATATGAGGGGTGTACTCACTTTTGTATTTTTGCAATTATGTAGATAAAGCTGAACATGCATCGGGGGTTTTATCTTTAGCTGCACATAAGCTGTTTAAGAAAAACAGCAAAGCAGCATACACAAAAAAAATGCTGAAAAAAATACTCAACGTATGGCATATATTTGTGGCAAACTGTCTTCAAAGGACACCAAATAAATACCTTGGGTTTCTACTTCTCAAGAATATATGGTTTCATGAGGGTGGATTTATAGCTGGCTTCTGTCTGGGTACCATTCATCAGGGGGGTGCCGCAAAGGCAGCCTAATGTGGGCTCTCAGCTTACCGCCGTGGCGGCGCACACTGTGTGAAACATTTTTTTTCCACCCAGGTTCCTTTTTCCCCTGGGCAGAAAAAGGATTTCCTCACACAGTGCCACCGTCGGGCTGTATAGACGTGTGCCTCGCCCTAGTGATGCTCGGCCGGCCCCCGGACCAGTGAAATCTGCAAGAGAAGTAAGGGAGTGCGGGAGAGTGAATGGGTGAATGAATGAGTGAGTGTTTAGGGGCAGAAATGGGACTGGCAGGGAGTTTTGGACGGGCAGAGGTGGCAGAGGCAGGTTGCTAAAGGGGCAGAGGTTAAACAGGAAGCCTGCTAAAGGGGTAGCAGTGGCACAGGCAAGCTGCTAAAGGGTGGCGCAGGCTGTTTTAGGGGTAGAGGCCTACCATGTCAATGTCTAGCTTAATGTAAAATGAAAGCTATACCACCATCAATGTCTGGCTCAGTATACAGTCATACAGGAGTTACGCTGTACCATATCTGTTCAGTGAATGTTATTTAGTTAAAATTATTTAATTCATTTATAAGTTAATTTATTTTTTCAGATTCCTAGGCAATACAGTTTAAAAATTTGTGCCAACATTAATGGGAATGGCATAAGACGATGGTGTGGTGGTGTCATTTCTATAAATAATCTAAATTATACTCTGTGTGCGTTTTTCCCCCCCAAAAATGGTAAGGTCAAATTAGTATTAGCCGAACTATGTATTATCTAAAAATAAAACAAACAAAAACCCAAATGTAGCAGGTTGCCACACTTTTTTAATTCTGTAATATAGTCTGAAAGTGTTTCCTGTGTAGATGGTTATTTCAGTCATTTTACAGTACAAAGTTAGAGAACAAATTTTTTTTTTAAATGCAGTATATAGAACATGTGGAACTTTTGATTTATAACCAGAGTAACATCTCAGCCATTAATGCTTTCTGCAGATTGGAATTGTTTAATATATACATCTGGAAAAAATGCATGAATATAGTTGAGAGGTCTGGATTATCTTGCTTTTTGCCTTTACTTCATACCGGAGACCCTCCTAGAAAAAAAATATTAATCTAAATGATATGCATTAAGTACAATACAGTTAAAGTTATGATAAGTGCAGGTGTTTAGTTTCCATTAGCACCACAGGGAAACCACCTCCGGCAGCCACCTCCTGCATGCACTTGTTTACTAACATGAACAATACCAGGAGGCAGCTCCTTCGACTGTGCAAGGGGTTTCCCTAGAGCGCGACTTACAACATCATGTAACTACCGTGAGAGAAAATGTAAGAGAGCTTAGTGTTTTCTCACAGTGACTTTCAAAAACATCTGGGTTAAAGCCAAATAATAATTGTGAGATGAGCCACACTCATTTTTATCTGAAATCACAACTCACCAGAAAAAAAACACTACATTGTTGGAATAAACCCTCAGTTTCCAAGGCAGCCACCTAGCTCCCTATATGGTACCACTCCCCATAATATATTAATTCATATTAAAACTCATTTGAACAAGTGTCATTATATATATCAGCCTGTGGAGGATGCTTGACGAGAGGGTCAATATGATTTTGAAATTTGAGGCCACTACCTGAAGCTCTTACATGTGCTTGCCCTGCAATTCCATAAATAGGCATCAGGGTTGGCTAGAATAGCAAGCTCTTGCACATTTACACCCTACCTGGGTGCTCCTTTTAAGGGATTTGTATACATTTTTATGTAATCTGTTTTGGACACAACTGGCCAGTGTACATTGAACACACAGTCAGCTAAATTTGGCATTAGCCACTATAATATAGGGCCACAAGGCTGGACTTGGCCCATGGTCTGATACATGGTGCCAGTAAATCTACCATGTCTGCTTGACACATTTTGTTAAAAGTTTATATTGTTGGTGTTGTCCTTTCACTTACAACAAAAACAATGTAAATTGAGTGTTAATAAATCATATAAACAACCTAAAGTGTGAAACTCTATTTTCTTAAAGGAATTACCATACAACTATAGTAACAACATAATATAGGAAATAAACTGAAATGAACAGTGTATGGTTACTTAAAATGTGTGAACTTACATAAGCCATTACTATGACAGAATTACATCTTTCACAAAGTGCATTGATAGTAGGGCAGATAAGGGTAATTTCTATTTTATGGAACATATCAGGATAGCGATGGAAAAAATGGTAAAATAATAACAAAAACATAGAGATATAAGGATTCTACTTACCACTTGGTTTGCATTGTGGATAAGTCACTTGTGTGTTGGTACATTTTTGGGTCAGTTCTGATGTACTATAAAATCCCACCTTACATTTGAATATAACATCTTCACCTTCTCCATAATAAATGTCATTATTGTGCACAGGATCCAGCTCCAAATTAAACTGATCAAATTGGTCTTGATTTAACCGACATGTTGCTATAACACAAAAATGAACTATTTATCAAAATTAAAGTTCAAAATATTAACCAATTAGTGACATGTCCATGACTGTCCCTTAATGACAAAAGATATAATAGTACCATACATGGAAGGATCTTGGGATTGGCTTCCTGGAGCTCTGATATTTCTGAGGGAGTAGCTTCATGTGGGGGTAGGGTTAGCAACGTTGGGGTAGGGCTAGCCAAATGAAGGGACGGGGTTAGCCCCTGATATCAAATACCAGGAGGCAGAATGATGGTGGGGAGTGAGCATTAGTTACATTTTAGTTTTCCACAGATTGCATAACAATTGTTTGACTATAAAACCATTTTGAAGAAATGATCCTTTAATGCTGAAATATTTACACAAATATATATATATATTTTGCCAAGAAGGAATAGTAACACAAAAGAAAATAAATAAACAAACAAATAAATATAGTAATTTATACTTACACCCTGAGAAACATCTTTGGTATTTCATTTTACCATCACTGCATTCCCCTTTTAGAGAAGATGATGGATTTGGATTTTGGAATCCTGAATTGCATTTAAGATTAACCTCCTCACCATCTTTATAAATCTTATCCAGATCATCTGATGACTGCAGTGCAATATTTTTCTCATTAAGATCTTTTTTCAAAATTCTGCATGGTCCTGAAAAAATATATTTTCATTTTACTGTCCATAAAGAAGATGTAGTTTTTGATAAACAAGCAGTTTACACAGTACTTACTAAGACATTGCGGAAGGTCAACCCAGATACCATTTTCACATTTAACATTTATAGACCCTGAGAGCACATAATTCTCATTACATTCAAATTCAACAGATGAGCCTGACTCATAGCTGTCTTGTAGTCCATTCCTAATCTTCCCATTCAGAATTTCAGGAACAGATGTACATTTTTCTGCAACACAAGAAAAACAAATGCAAAACAAAAGGGAGTTACTTCTAATGGACAGTGTTGAGACTTTACATAGGCCTAAATTTACATCCCCAACCCTAAACAAAAAGACTGCTGCTGCCACCCCACAGTCTAAAAAACACATAACTGAATAATTGGAAAGACAGTTATTATTTCCTGAAGTTTTCAACACAAAAAGACACAAGAACTCCACAAAGGGTATTTTTCCAATGCCTATAGCACCCACCTTTCAGGTCATGCTAGTGAATCACATGACAATTTGTTATCCTATGAAAATATATAATGTTATTTAATAATTATTTTTGGGAAAGGTTTGGACATTTCAACAGTAGCAGTGTGTTTGTAATGTAGTACTATGTTACAAGTTGTACATTCAGTCATATAGGTCATATATAGCCAAATAAAAGAAATAGTATTATTCTCACTTGGAGCTGTCTCTTTTGTGGTAGTGCTGAGGTGGGACTAGTCTTTAATGTGTGGCGAGTAGTTAGAAAGTTGGCTAGGAGAGGGAGCCAAACACCACTTCTCTGCTTGGAGAAAGAAGAAACCAAACTAGAGACTGGGGAAGCAGGCAGGGCCGGATTAATAGCATCATCGGCCTGGTGCTGAGGATTTTGGTGGGCCTTTTTACGGAAATAAAATAGACAGAGTCTTAACTCCTCGGCATCCATGTGTACTGGATAAAGAGAACATCAGTGCTAGGCAGATAGTATAAAATATAATCTTATGTGATGGGATTGGGAGTACATCAGTATACTAAAAAAGTTATGATACACCTGAAGCCACAATTTAGCGCCACAAATAACACAAATCCTTTACTTTTCCTCTTACTGATTTCTGGGCTTAGAAAGTTTTCCTCTGAAGTGACTACAAATTCAGGAGGCGTTTTATCTCTGGATAAGTAAAAATGAAATAATTAAATTTATTCCTACAATAAGTTAAGTGCCAGGAAACACATGACCAACCAGACACACCAGGATAGGATCTGCCACACCGACCCCCAAACACACACCCGGACAGGCTCTGCTACCGACACCAAAAAACACACACCAGAACAGGCTCTGCCACACTGACACCCAAACGCACACACCAGGATGGGCTCTGCCACATTGACACCCAAACGCACACACCTGAACGGGTTCTGCAACACCCAAAACACACACATCAGGATGCTGTGGCTCTGCCACACTGACACCCAGACACACACCAGGCCAGGCTCTGCCACACCAACACACACACCAGGACAGGCTCTGCCAAACTGACAACCACATCCGGACTGGTTAAGTTAATAATATTTTTTAAAAACATTTTCCACACTGCTTATGTCTTATGTGTATTTATGCCCCCACCCTGCTCCTCCCTTTGGTTTTGACTTGTGTTGGTCCCAGCTGCCCCCCTCGTGTATCGATACCACCAGCCCCCACATGCATTTGTGCACTCCAGCGAGCCACCCCCCAGCCAGCCCCACATTGTATATTTATCCCACCAGACAGCCCCCTTTAGTATTGATTTATGTGATGCCTCAGCCAGCACCCCCATGTGAATTCATGCCCCCACACCCTTGCGTATTGCCCCAGCCAGCCCCACATTGTGTTTTTATGCCACCCATCCAGCTTAAGTATTAAATCAGCCCTGGCACCCAGATTGTGTCCACAGGAACTGCCTAGCACCCAGATTGGAAGCATAGGGCTTGCCATATTTGCCCCAAAACAACCTGCCTGCTGCATCTTTGGCCCCAAAACAGCCTGCCTGTGGCATCTCTGCCCCCAAAACAGCCTCCCTGTGGCATCCCTGCTTCCAAAACAGCCAGCCCGTGGCATCTCTGCCCCTAAAACAGCCAGCCCATGGCATCTCTGCCCCCAAAAAAGCTTCCCTGTGCCATGCTATTCACTTATTCACAAATATTAATTCACGGATACTCATTCACTTATTCAGATATTGATTCATTCATTCACAGAAACTCATTAATTCCCTCGTTCAGATACTCATGCATATATATTCATTCACTCATTCACAGATGCTCATTCATTCCCTCATTCATATACTCATTCATTCATTCATTTATTCACTCAATATCACATACTCATTCATAGGGCTTCGACAACGAATCGATAAAATCAATATTAATCGATTACGAAAATTGTTTTCAACGATTTTCATTATCGATTAGTTGAATCGATTTGCCTCGATTTATAAAATTAATTTTTTCAGAGCAAATGCTTGGAAAAACATCCTCCACTTCTCCCCTCCACTGAACGTCGGCGTCACGTGACCTTCCGGTGCTCCATCATGGAAGTGGAGGGGAGAAGCAGAGGCTGTCTGAGCGCATCGCACAGACCCCCCCTGCTGCCAGAGAAGATCCAGGTCCCCTGCAGGGGATTTGGATTTTAGTGTGCAATGTGCGCAATCTCCGCTACTTCCCTTCACTTCCACTTCTACCTGCCCCACCAGGGGTTAACATATCAACAGAAGAAACACGGGGCAAATAAGCACCACTGGGTAAGATAAGCCTGGAGTATTATCTTTATTTTTATGCTCATTTGCCCGTGTTTCTTCTGTTGATATACTAACCCCTGGTGGGGCAGGTAGAATTTTTTCGGTATCTATTAATTATGTGCATTCTTTAATTTGTGTTTTTTATTTTTTGATTACTCTAATATTTGATTTATTGTTTGTATTGTTCATATATTTGTATATACATTTATTTTGTATTTGTTATCTATTCTTTTTTGTTTATATTTATTAAAGCATATATTTTTATATCTATTTTAGCGCTGACAGTTTTTCTTATATCGGGGGAGCATAAGACATATCTGGGGAGGCATATCAGGGGGCACAGTGGCATAAAGGGGCTATATCAGGCGGGCACAGTAGCATATTAGGGGTATAGGCATATCAGGGGGCACAGGGGCATGTCGGGGATAAAAGGCATATCAGTGACATATCAAGGGAGTATAAGCATATCAGGGGGCCAGTGGCATAGGGGGTATAAAGGCATATTGGGGCAACAGTGGGCATATGAGGGGACAGAGTGGCATATCAGTGTCATATAAAGGGCTATAAGGCATATAGGAGGTATAAGGGATATCAGGGGGCACAGTGGCATCTCTGGCATATAGGAGGTATAAGCAATTTCTGGGGCAGAGTGGCAAGCTGGGGCAGGTTGGCAAATAAAAGAAAATATAAACATGAGGCATTTTCTCATAGTTTTTATTAAATATGAAAAAATAGTTTACATGAATTAATATTTACTAGTAAAACTTTTTTTGGTATTTTGGTAAAACTTAGTTTCAGAAATAATGTGTTTTGGATATATTTTCTTTATCCAATTAATCAAAAAATAATCGTTAGTTGCAGCCCTACTCATTCATACAGCCTCCCCTACCCCGTTACCTGAACAGCAGATGTCTCTGTGCAGATGTCCTGCTGCATCCTTCAGTTTACTGCAAAAGGGAAGCAGACGCGCAGCATAGTGTGCGAGCAACGTACAGGTAAGTAGCGGGCCCCTGCGGAAGTGATCGTGGGGGGTCGCCCGGGCCCCCTAGAATGACGGGCCCGGTCACAACCGCGGGCTAAAGGGGAAGCTGCCCCTTTTGCCTGCATTAAAGATGGCCCTGGCGGCCGCATGACTGGGCCTATTTTCAGGTAGGGGCCTGGAGCTGGAGCTCCATCAGGCCCTACATTAAACCGGCCCTAGAAGCAGGGCTTCACCTGAAGACTGTAGGTCAAACCGCAGACCCTTCCAGGTATAAACATTTTATTACAACCATCACATATATCCAACACATTTATATCCAGACATATATTGCCACATCCTATACTTACTTGAAATCACACATTTTGGGTAGTTAAGTTTTTTGTTAACACATCTTGCTGACAGGCTGGTTTCTGGGACCATTCCTTCATAACACTCAAAAGTAACTGTTTCTCCAGGTAGGATTTCGTTAGTTTTGTTCAAATATACATTTCTGGTCTTCATTTCTGATTGTGATAGGTAACAAGAGCCTACAAAACATATATTTGCTTCAGAAAGGTATACAATTAATATATGCAGATTCAAAATAAAAATAAATCTAATTGAGGAACCCCAACCAGGACCGGCCTCAGGGGTGTGCGGCCGCACAGGGCTTAAATTAAAACATATTTTTTTTAACTTAAGCCCTGTGTGGCCGCACACCCCTAAGGCTGGCCCTGGTGGGGGCTGCCCGGCCCCCTATAGTGGCGGGCCCGGTCGCAGTTGCTGCTTACTCCTGCAACAAGGTAAATAGGGTGAGGGAGGGGGTGCAGTGAGAAGGGGGAGAGGGGAT
Organism: Spea multiplicata; assembly: GCA_009364415.1. NCBI lineage: Eukaryota > Metazoa > Chordata > Amphibia > Anura > Pelobatidae > Spea > Spea multiplicata. Next base: position 34,005 of record VKOC01020175.1, on the reverse strand, counting down.
AGATAGTGAGAGGGGGTACATATTGAGAATTGAGGAAGAGGGAACATAGTGAGAAAGGGGGTACATCGTGATAAGGGGGAACATAGTAACAAGGGGAGGGGTAGATGGGTAGAGGGGGTAGTGTGAATGTGTATGAGAATTAATGAATTCATGTGTGGATGAATTGCTTGAATGATTTGTGAGACTGCATTAATGACTATCTGTAAATGATTTGTGTGAATGAGTGAGTAACTATGTAAGTGTTTGTGTCTATCATGTATGTTTAAGTGATTTTGGAAAATGCAAAGATGGTACATTAAGGGTGGGCTTTAACAATAAATAAATAAATAAATAAAAATGGGCTGCTCAGTCTTAAATGCCTGGGCCTATTTTTTGTCCCAGTCTGGGCCTGCATGGATTTACACACACCTTACACGCTGAAGCTGTTCAATTGGACTTTATGTTCCAGTTAGGCCTAGGACAGTAGGTGCAGGGAAACTACAGGTGCAGGGAAACTACAGGTCCAGGGAAGCAACAGATCAAGGGGAGCAACAGATCAAGGGGAGCAACAGATCAAGGGGCGCAGCAGCCTCTCTGCCACATAACACTGAGTCAATTGCCCTATTAAAGTGAATGATGTCCCTGAAGCTCTACTTATTATCACCTCTCAAAATGGCCCATTATTACTATGGAGGATTGTACTGAGCCAGTTTAATTCAGCAATGTACTGCTCTTTCATAAAAAGCAAAGGTAAAGAGGTGCAGAGGGCCAAGGGTGCCACTGCCTTGGGACAGACCTAGGGCAGCACCAAAGAGAAATATTAAATTATTGAATTAAATCCTAAGAACACCCAGATAGCTGCCCATATGGAACACACATAGGCTGGGTTTGTAATACTTGTAGTTGTTGTGGCAGTCTTTACCACTGAATGCAATTAACCATAAAGTTACAGAAAATGTAACCATTAATTTATTTAATATATATATATATATATATATATATATATATATATATATATATATAGGGGCTTACCAATCTTGACACACTTAGGATACGGGATTACGCCTTGATTACACTTTGTTCTTAGTTCTGTTTGATTAGCTATTTCATATCCATGAATACAGGCGAATTCAATATCGTCACCATGTTCACTATAGAGTTTAGAAGCATCTTTCCATCTAAGTACAATGTTGTTTTGCCTCATTTCAATCTCTTTTGCTGTACAAGGCTCTGAAATACAAAGGAAGCATTTAATTTAATTTAAATGATAGCTCAACTAGTGAATGAACTATTTCAACAAGATGTCCAGAGTCCCAGTCCTAAAGATTTTGATGGTTTAGAATATACAGTAATATGTTAACAACATCCTATGTAGCCTATTGGCAGATGTTTAAAATTGGATTAAAATACACTGTTTATTGTATAACAGTACTCATTTTAGCTAAGTCCTATAATCATCCAGTCATTATGAACACAACATACCTAATATTTTCACAGATTGAGATATTACATTGATCCGAATACAATGAATAATTTGCAAAAGTTATTAAGCTAGCTTTAAAAGTAGAGCTTTGCACAAACCTAGACAAGTAGGTGGCTCGCCCCATACTCCATTCTGACATTTCACGAATTTATTTCCTTGCATTTTATAAAAATCTGGACACTTATACTCCACAGAAGAGCCCGATTCATAATAATTCCTTCTTTCTCCAAGGTAATCACCAAACTTAACAGTAGGTGGTTTGATACAGCTTTCTCCTTTTCCTAAAATAAAAATATTATTTAATGAAATTATTAAAGAGATTAGGTAAATGTTATGGTACACATAAAAGTGAAATATAGTATCATGAACAAAAACAAGACAAAACAGCTAATAGCAAAAAGTGTTACTAATAATAAACACAGTCCTACAATGTGTTTTTGGGTCAGTTGTTGTGATCAGAATAATAGACCTCCAGGGGACTTGACTTCCCAAGAGAGTGATCTGCCCCCTGGTTTTACAGTAGAGAAACAACCACGTGCCTGGAACTGCCATCCTAGACATAGTCAGCCTAGGCTAGAATAAGCCAATGGTGATGAATTATCGGAGAAAGAGAGTTTAAGAGCAAAGAGGACTCACATTTCATTTCCTAAATTCAAGAACACATACCCCCACGCCATTCAAGGTGTTCAAAATCCTTAACTAATATAATTTCTCACAGATTCTGACCAGTGCAAGGGCATCTCTGGAAGTGGTAGGTCTGTGTGGATTGCAATGGTTGAAGTAGAAGCACTCCAACAGTGGGAGCTACCTCATCTAGGACTGAGGCTAGCGGATGGTGGTGCTGTGCTGCGGGAACATCGGGGCAGGAAGAGATAGGTATATTGTACAGGAGAGGCAGAGGTATGTTAATTGTAAGGGTTATGGTCATGCTTTGGACACCTGAAATGTTGCAATGGCAGTGCATGTTAGTGAATTGGCCGACTATCAAGTACGACATGGTCTACCCAGTATTAATTTGCATGCATGTGCAAATATATCTTCTCATGACCACTGGCAACAATGCAGCTCTGTGCTGGCACGCAGTCTGTATTAAATAAAGATCCCCAGCTTCCATGACTATCCAGCACAATACAGTACACAAGGTCATCCGAATATCCTTAACACCACTAGGAATATAGTTATACTCACATCATACAGCAGACAAACTCTTTTGTCATAAAAGCGTAGATTGAATTTTTTTTTAAAATCAGGATTTAATACTTGTGTCTATAGATTCCTTTAAAGCATTACCATTTAAAGTTTAATATTACTGTAAAACAATACCTAGAATTAAGAATTTGTATCTTTACGTATATTTTCATATAAATGTATTTCCTGAAAGTATGCTTATCTGTTACAGTTAAAAAATGTTTTGGTTGCGTAAGGAACACCTACTCCTGCACACTGGTATAGACTTCCATTCTCTTTCCTCACAAATGGCTTCATCCTTGTTCTGGAACGCATAACCACTTCTGCATTCATAGTGCACCTTTTCACCAGATTCATACTCATTCTTTAGAGGATATTTGAGATGTCCGTTGTCAATACTTGGCGGTGAATCGCATGAGGTCGCTGAAAAGTAAAGCAATAGCATTTGTACTGAAATTCTTTTTAATTATAATTTCCTATAGTAAGTGAGTTAATGCATATTATCTGGGTCAACATACAAAAATATATAAACAGGGGCCAGTGGGCAAGGCATGCAAGGGCCGACTGCCCTGTTATGGTTCTTGTCAGGTTTAGATATGAGTCCAGTATTTAAATACAACCTTACTTTTTGCTAAACTCTTACTTAATAATCAGCTTTATCACTGACAGGAATACAGGAGTACACATTCTCTGCAGCATTACTGCTCCACACTGACTTAAGATGGCTGCTGTGCTCTCTGATCTGTGTGTAACGCCACTATTTTATGTGAGAGGGACGGGAGAAGGAAGTGTACATTCCAAGTATAACATTCCCCTAGGCTGGTCTGAAATTTTTATTAGTGTTTGACAGCTATTTTATATTTAGCCACCATGGTTTATTAAGTAAGATATATATATATATATATATAGTTTGGGATCACTTTAACAAAAGCACATTTCAATGACTATTGGAATCTCTTCTAGGCATACAGCGGTCATTTATCACTCTCATCACTCCTGTGTTCCAATAGCCCTTTATCACTCCCATCACTCCTGTGTTCCAATGGCCATGTATGGCCCATCGTGATTTGTCTGCACCTCTTTTTATTTTTTTTATACATTACCTTTCTGTAAATGTCAGAAGTTTGGTGCATACTGAGGCAGATTCACTGGGTGCAATTGCAAATATGATAAAGCAAAAGATATATAACAGTGTTTTGAGGTTGTTCAAGTACAATTAGATACAAGATTAAGCAAACTTCCAATATGACTCTCATAGCTTTAAATGCCATAATTACTTACAGACACAAGCAGGGATGTTCCACCACTTCCCTTCTAAACACTTAGATGGTGTGTTATCTGTTTTCTTGAAGCCTTTGTGGCAGACATATTCTATGCTGTCACCATGTTCATATCTGACTTTTCTCGATAATGCAGCCCCATTTGCAACAGTTGGAGGCTTTTCACATGAATCACCTTGACAAAGAAAAAACAAGCAACAAGGATGATTGTTTTTTTTTGCATTGAAGCCAATATGAAAGAGAAATCTTGTATAATTATTAGTGGATCACACAGGAGAAGTGTTTTATAAATAAGAGGAAGATATGTTCATGTTCAATGTTGTGTAAGATAAAACATAGAAACTTCAAACTTATCTCAGCTCCTTCAGCAGGATCAGTTCTCCTTCACAAAAGAACAGAACCTGGTCTCAAGTCCTTTAAAGCTGTTTCTATATAGAGTGAACAGTAAGGATCCGGTTGATCCATTTGTTCACCTGTTCACCGCAGACTGGAGGAATGTCACTCCTCATATTTGACACAGAAGCCTAAGAGGTCCAATTGAAAGCGCTGAATATATTTAGCGGTATGAAAGTCAGTGCAATACATCTATCATCTATGCTTATTGCTGATACTGAAAGAATTGCACAATGCACTTTATTCCTTATTTTCTCCTTGTGAGGTTCTGATCCTTTGTGAAAGAGAAATGATCCATCTACACAAGCTGGGATAAGTTTGGATTGTTTATGTTTTATCTTATACAGCTTTTACTGTTAGACATTATTTGATTTTTTTAGCGCAAATCTTCACTTTTCTATTTTGTATACTTTTCTTCTGTGCAGCTTATATACACGAGCGCAGTGTGTACACCTTTGTTTCGCTACATGTATTTATCCCTTACAAGCTCCCTACTGCAAAATTATGCGATCAACTCAGTGTTCTGCTGCACAATAGACTGGTTACAAGGGAGATCTTTGATCAGTCTACCGCCTTTTAATGTGATAAAAATTAAGACTGTGGAGGGGGACAGTTGGAGGGGTCAGTCCTAGGCAGCCCCAAAGGTGAATATGTCATTGGATACATTTTCACTGGATGTATTTTCACTGTGTGGCATGTTACCAGTCTGTTGTGATTAGAATTTATCTTTAAAATCTTTTATCTTTCATTTTACTAATATTTACTAAAAAAATCTCACCGACACATTCAGGAGGAGACAACCACTTTCCTTCTGTACATTGGCTTTCCTCTGACCCAATAATATGGAAACCACGGTTGCATCTGTATTTCACAATGTGGCCTGTAAAATATTCTCTGCTCTGGGTTTCTTCAATTATCTCACCGTCAGTTATAGAAGGTGGTTTTTCACATCTGTGTAGTTCTTTAACAGACAATTTAAAAAAGAAAAATGAATTTATGGCAGATATGGCACCTTCTACAATACCTTTTTGTTTTCATACTAATCCTAATTGTACAGTAAAATCCAGAAAGTTAACAAAATCCTTCTGTAATAGGGGAAGTATTATTCTTAATACATCAGAGAAATGGAAGAGGTTAAAAGCCACAGAATCACAGAGGATAAATTAAAAGCTCTGGTCATTATAATGAAATCATTACCTTCAGAAGGTAGATTCTTTAGCTGGGTTTCACTCGTATACCAAAGCTACACAATATACAGTTTTTTTTTTAAAGAGCAGTGCAACATAACTAAACATATTGTTATATACAGGAAGGAAACGATTAATGATATATTGATACCAAGACAGGGGTCCCTTTAACTATGCTTTACAAGCTTATTTATACATACATATTGAGCTGCTTTCTGGATCATTTGTGATCAGCTACACAAAGACAGTCAGACTATTCTGTAACACTGAGGGATCCCTCCTGCAAGTCAGCTCTGACACCACATGAAGACAATGCTCAAATTTCTGTTCAGGCATTGAGACTGTGTTACCCTGTTTCTAGCTGCAAGCAGCCAGTATCTCACCAGACAGCCTGACCTCCCTGTTGATGCAAAGTGCATTCCATCCGGGGGGGCAAAAATGTTGGTTTTACAGTGGGAATAATATTAAAGCTTCTGACATTAAAGGGTTAACACGCATCATTTCCTATCACACAATAGACAAAGGTAAACATTACTCACGAATGCACTGTGCAAATGAATTCCATTTTCCATTTTGACAATGGATTACTGCAGATCCATAAAGTGTAAATCCATGCACACATCTTATCTCAACTGTATCACCATCATAATATTCATTCTTTGCATCTACTATTTCAGCATTTGGTGGACTAGATGCAGGTGGACATTTCTGTCTTGTTTCTAAAAAAGACAGAAGAACTGAGCGATGTAGGTGGTTTCAAGAACTCATATGTTTTTTCGATTTAATTTTTTTAAATGTACAATACATACTAAATTGCTCTAAACCTTAAATTCCCCATAATAATGGATCATGACATAATCAGAACAGAATAATACAACAGAATAGGTTTGTTAAAACATTTTGTTAAACTTTCTATTTATATACAGTATGCTATTAACATATTTTGCTAAACATATTGGATAGGAAATAAACAAAATTACAGAAGTAATGGGAGGGAAGTGCCCATTGCACAATAGCCAATCGTGTTATTTGTTATTGTACATCTAATGTTATGTTTTTACATTTTGGTTGGGTTTTCTAATTTGACTGATTAGTTTAAGATATCAGTTTGAAATTCAAATAAATGAACAGCACCATCCTGTACACATGTTGTGTCATGTTCTGTCTAGAGTTTTACCATTTACACAATGGTAAATTATCATGTCAACCACCACATGCTTGTGCTGAAGTTTTTAAAAGGGAACAGTAGCATTCCAGATTCTACCAAAGCCAGATTTGCTTATTTACGTTTCTTATAGTTTGTGTTTCCCTTTCACTCATCATTAGAAAATGACCTATATTTTTATTTTGTGATGCTTCCTCACTACATATTGTAAACAAATATACCATAAGATATCCATGAGTTGTATCTCACTTGAGAAGTAAAATAATCCATGGCCCTTTTAAGCCAGAAGTCTATAAATAGCACACTTTTATTGCCTAAGAGGAAGGGGTTGTTGACAGGGCTGCTGTAATACATGGAAATCATAGTCCACTAGCACAGACCTCCCTGCTAACACTTCCTCCTAAAGGGCTTTTACCATCAGCTGATGGGGAGTGCCAGGATAGGATATCATAACATGATATAGGATTGTGGCGCTGACTGGCAGATGTGACTCCCATGGTAAAAGTGAGGGTGCTTGCACAGTGTGCCAGCGGAAAAGAGAAAGCTCCGAGTGAGTGGGAGGGTATAAATGTATGTTAGAATGAGAATTTATTTATAAGTGTGTGTTAACAAGAATGTGTAAGTGTATGTGAGCATGAATATGCACTTGTGTAGGCGTTCGTGTGTGTGCATGGATGTGTAAGTGTTTTGTGGCGGCAAAGATAGCATAGGCAGGTTGTTTAGGGGCAATGACAAGCTGTTTAGTGGCAAAGATTGCAAAGACAATTTAGGTGCATAGACAATTTGGGGGCACTGACAAGATGTTTTGAAGAAAATATGGCACAAGTTGTTTGGGGCACTGACAAGCTATTTGGGGACACATATGGCAAAGGCAAACAGTTTGGCAAAAGATAGTACAGACATGTCTGGAATCTATGATGGCACAGGTAGACTGTTTGGTTGCAAAGATGGCACTGACATGCTGTTGTGGGGGCAAATAAGGCACTTACAACTGTTTGAAGACAAAGCACTGTTGTTTATGAAGACAGATGGACAATTTTCACACTGGGGCCCTGTTGTTTGTTGTTATACCCCTGTGTTAAATTAATTAACTACAAGTATTATAATTGTGATAATTGTATGAATATAAAGGGGACATGCTAAGGGTATTAAGATAATGGGGAAATAAAGGATGAGTATAAAGATGATGAGTTATGTTAGGGAATAAAAAGATGGAAGGGGGTGATTATGGCACAATATAGGATGATAATGGTATGGGATGGAAATAATGATGGGGAGGAATATGATGATTGGGGTATCAATATGATGGTTGTTGGGTATTGGGTCTGATGATGGTCAGGAGAAGCTCTACACTAACACCTACATACAGATGCCATAAACACACATAAATATACACATAAACCAATAATTACCATAATTACATTATGACCAGCTGCCTGATATTGTGTAGGTCCACATTCTGCCTCCAAAACATAGATAACAATATAAGAACCAGCATTAACTTTTTAGCAATTTGAGCTACAGTAGGCCCAACCTTCAGCTCCCACGTGCATTAATGAGCCTTGGTCGCCCATGACCCTGTTGCTGGTTCACCACTTTTCTTTGTTTGGTCCAATTTTGATAGGTACTGATCTCGGTAAACAGTGATATTTTATTCTAGTATTAGAAGAACTTTGTGTTTGTCCATTAAAATAACATAAAATGGATCAGAGATACAGTGTACACATTGTTAATTTTGTAAATGTTGGAAATGGCTGCTTTGTAATGGAATATCTTCCTAGGCATGCATAGGCTTTTTAATCAGCAAACATCACTCCTGTGTTCCAATAGCACATTGTGTTAGCTTTTTGAAGTTTAGGGTTAAAAGGCTAACTGATCATTAGGAAACTCTTTTGCAATTATTTAAGCACAGCTAGAAACATCCATAAAAACAGCTAAGTGGCCCCAAACTTTTGAACTGTAGTGTATATATATATATTCCTATAATGATAATTTTTCCCAGCAAACTGCAAATGCACTGGTTAGAAGAAAATACTACTTTTCACAATACCTTTATCACCAGTAGATGGTTCTTCAGATTCAGCTGAAAAGGGAAAGTAGATTACATGAGTTAAATTGTATTGCACCTTCTTTTCTTGCTTTTTTTTTCTTGAAAATATGAAACGTATCCTAATCCATGTCCTATCTATGTGTGACATGACCCAATCTAAATGGACATTTAGGACACCAAAACATGCACATTTAACCAGATTTCTTTTGCACATTTGAAGAAACAAAACATGTAACTCACAACATTTTTTAGTTATATTCCTCCTGGTCTGTTCCATAAATCATGTGTAATCACAATAACATATAAAAACACATTCGAACTTGATCCTACCATTTTCACATTGTCGTTGCATCGTTATGGTTTACATGGAAAAACTAGCCTAGCTATGCTATATTGTCCAAGAGAATTGTGGTTTTAACTCCTTGATGTCACTATTCATTAAGAAGCGCAACACGGGTTTCTTTAATAAGAAGATCCAAGCTTCTATACTATATAATGCATAATTCAATAGGTGAATAGACTTTGAAGAAATCTTTTTTATATACAATACATGACCAGTATTTGGTAGAATTGTGCATTCAGATTCATACAAACCTGTTTCATGCGTTCGTATGAATTTCTGATAACGAGGGCGATCCTGGTGAAACGGATAAAAACGAAGTGCAAAAGTGCCTAAATTTAGTAGGATTTGTCGATTTGTTACCACATGTAGCTGCCATTACAAGCAGTTTTGGCGTTCCTTAATGAGGTAAACTGGGAGGGACTGTGTGTAGGAGGGTATATATATCAATGACTGATAGAAGTGGAAGTAGCCAAAAGGTTGTCTCATGGCTCCAGCAACATGTGGGAGCTCTTTTATTCCTTTTTATCACTGTGGCCAATCAGAATTCACAAGTGGAAGGGAGAAGCATTACCTGATGCCATTTTAACTTGTCAGTAGCAGCAGTCACAGACTGATGGAAGTTGGAGTGTGTGACAGTGACAAGCTTAACATAGCCTGAGACTGATGCTCATTGGTCATTTACAATACTGCAAGTTAATTAATAAGGTAATAAGTAGACTTGGGCACCAGGGGGCTCTTCGTCTTTGGGAAAAAAATGTTCGTATTCCGCGAATATTCGCCTGTTCGGTTTTTCTTCATTTTTTTCCGGTTAAGGGGTTAATACAGGGTTAACGCGTACCGCAGCAGCTCTGGCGCCAGGAGTTTAAATGTCCGTGTGAGCAATTCTATTGGTCGTCAGCAGGGGGCTCGTCTGCCAATGGTTGATGTCAGACGAGCCCCCTGCTGGCGACCAATAGGGTCGCTCGTACAGACTTTTAACCCATTGATGACAATTGCCGGTCCTGGCACTACACGGAAAAGCATGTGCTTTACGACAATTGACGTGCCAGGACAGGCACGTCTTTAAACGGGTGCAGAAAGCGATCTACTTTCGCTTTCTGCACCCAAAAAACGTTGCTGAATGCCTCGACCTCGAGGCATTCAGCAACGCCGCGATCGGAACGAAGGGGCCATCTCTGGCCCCTCCACGGGGCGTCAACAACCGCCATACTTTGGCATCAACCAATTTTGATGCCAGAGGAAGACCCTGTAGGCGACCAATAGGCTCATTCGCACTGCCCTGTAACCCCTGACGGCGAACCTACGGATTTCCGCTTCTGTGAACTGCCGCGATGCCGCAAAGATTAGGTAAGTTAGATGGGAAGGGACCGGGGAGCTTAGTAGGCGAAGACGATCACGAAGATCTTCGTGGTGTGTGTCTTTGTCTTCGCCTATGTTTTACCGTTGCTGTCTTCTCTTCGGCGTGTCTTCGTGTTCGTTTTCATGTTCGCCCGAAGACAAATGCACAAGTCTAGTAATAAGTGTCTTATAGTGCAAAAGGTGTACTATTGTGGGGAGGATTGGAGAAGCTGTAGTGGATGTACAAAATTTATATATACCACTTAAAGGGACTGCATCAGATATTCCCCCCCCCCCGATATATTTTAGGGCAAAAACTATAGTTTTTGGTCAACACAAAAAAAAATCTTTGTAACAAAAACTAGGCATATGACTGTGCTTGCATACAATGTGTTTAGTTGTTTATTAACACCTTAACGACCAATGACACGTCATTTGATGGGATGATTACACGGCTCAAACAAGACACATTGGGGATGTGACATAGATTATCATTTGATATGATGTTTTTTTGTTTTTCTGTCTATATTAGGTTAATTCACACTGGTCTTACACCACTGGAGTTCACGTTAATGATCTAATTAAGTCATTAATTAAATAATATATTTGTGATTTAGGATACACATAGGGAAACTTTTTTTTTTCTCTCTCTCTGTCTCTCTCTCTCTCTATCTCAGGCTAATTCAGACATTAATGATTCAATTACGTCACTAATTTAATAATGTATTGGTGATTTAGGTATTAATAGGGAAATGTTTTTATTTATTTTTTCATTTTTCTTTTTATTTTTCTTATTTATTTCTAGAAATACACCACTGAAGATTCCCGTTAAAGACCCAACTACATCACTAATTAAATAATATATTGGTGATTTAGGATATACATAGGGAATCTCTTTTGTTTCTCTATATATATCTGGTTAATTCAAATTGGTTTAATTTATTTGTTGTATTACACCACTGGAGTCAATGATTCAATTATGATTCAATTATGTCACTAAATAAATAATGTATTGGTGATTCAGGTATTCATAGGGAAGTTTTTTTTCTTTCCACTCTCTTTTTGCATCTCCCCCACTCCCCAAACCCTATTATTCATTTATATAAGGTATAGGGTAGCATTCTCGGAGGGAAGATAGCCTTCTACCTTGTGTCACAATGAGATATAGAAATTGCACTGAAGATGTGAACGGAGTGATGGGATAAGCTGGGATGTTTTCTTTATGTGTCTAATAAGTTTTATGTGTAATGTTTTTTAGGTTTTTGTTTTGTATCATTTGTTGATTCTGGGGGAGTGGAGGAACCCAGTGCGGTGGTTATTGATTAAGGTTAGATTGGTTTCGGTAAATGTGCAGGGCCTAAATTCACCATATAAAGGGTCATTTGTATATAAATTTTGTCTTAGAAAATGAGTCAATATCAGATTTCTCCAAGAGGCACACAGGAGGCAGACAGATATAATTAAATGGGGTGGTAAGCAGCTTCCAACTAAAAAAAATAAAATGGAGTGGCTATAATATTTTCTAAAGCGATAAATCTGAAGATTGATTATCAGATATTGGATCCAGAGGGTTGATATTTGATTTTGATTTGCAAAATAAATGATGTAAAATATACTATAGTTAATATATATTTACTTGACGAATCGTCGGTAAGATGTTTAAATAAGATATTAAGAAAGGTGGAGTAGATCAAAACGGGACATATTATGGTGGCAGGTGACTTTAATTGCATCTAAAATGTTAATATAAAAAAAACTAACTCCTGGGACAAAAGTAGATGAATCAAGCTAGATTATTGAAAAATGTCTTAACAGCTATGACCTATATGATACCTGAAGGACCACGCATCCAAATGAAAGAGACCATACATATCTATATAGAGTTCATCTTTCTTACCCTAGAATAGACATGATTTGGGGAAATGTACATAAGACTAAATTATGTATAATATTAGAAAAGGCCTGGCCGGACCATAGTATTATGCTATTATGCTTACTAATTTCAGCGATGATCATTCATATAGGCCAAGAACTACTTGGAAAAGTAATGATTATCTGTTAAGATCTGAAAACAATATAGAGTTTATTGAAAACAAAGTTTTCGTGCATCATTCTGAAATAATTGGTGTATGTTTAAATCAGTAAGCAGGGGACATCTTATCAAAATGAATAATAAACAAAGGAAAGAGAAAGGACTTGAATTATGCAAATGATGCGAATTCTACTGGAGAACGTGCCCTCTGAAAACAAGATTAATTCATCTCAGGCAAAAGCACAAGAAAGGTACAAAATTCAACAATTAATAAAAAGCTCAAACTCAAATACTACATTAAGGGCAATAAATTTGATAAGCTTTTAACAGAGAAACTACAGAAAAAGAATGCTATAAATAGAATCACCAAACTAACTAAGGGTGATAAGTTTTCTATGACTTCCGGGAGCATAGGCAAGGTGTTTAATGAATACTATAAAAAATTATATAACTTATTGCAATGCCCAGCTGAAGATGCTATTGAAGAAAACTTACCTACAACAGATATACCGACAATTTCAGATCTACAATGAGACTAAATATCCCCATTACCCTTTCAGAGATTGATAGAGCTATTTCTGCCTTAGACAATTATAAAACTCAAGGCCGACGGTTTTAGCAACATATTTTATAAAGTGTTTAGAAGCAAAATAAACACACACACACCTAGTCAATACTTAGTCAAACAAATATGTAACTATGTAAGAGTTATTCTTTTTTTACTTGCAATATTATGTAGACCAAAACATGGAAATACAAAATAATGTTGCATTATAATAACTCCTAAGGCTTAATAACTTTATTATTATATAATATATAAGCTAGGTTTAAATGATGATTCTAAACAATTCTCATATACATGTAATCCTATTTAGGGTGGTGGTAATACCCAGAAGCTGTTTAATTGAAAGATGGGAAAGACAATACGGATTGCTGTCTGCCTATGCAAAGAACTAACACAATGTGTTTTTTTTTCTTTTCATAGTTTACTTTGATTATGATGTTTTTGTTTATGAAAACTGAATAAAGAAAAAAAAACACAAGAAAAAATACTAGCATTTGAAATAACTTGGTGTCTAGTTTTCAAAAATATATGGTTTGATGGGGTAAATTGCATTGGCTGGCTTCAAAGATGTCACAAATAGCACATGGGTGTAGAACGACCAGATTTGTAAAAAATGGTTTTGCAATATCGAAATGCTACTTATTGCCCTATAACATGCAAAAAAATCTACTTAGCAAGTTTTTTTATTGGCTTTTGTAGATGAGTAAAATATTTTTCAAATAAAAGTAAAATATATGTTTCCGCTACTGCATCTTCTTGTTCTTCGTCTTCTATCTTCTCTTTTTCATCTTCTCTTTTTCATCTTTTATTTTCTATCTTCCACTGCATCTACTGACATAACCTGGCACAAACTTCCACAAAAATGGTGGCGCTTCCAATGACATCCTCCAGCACAATCCTCCAATTGGGTTGGATGATGTCACCAAAAGCACTGCAATTTTGGCTGAAGTTCATCTTAGGGCAAAACGGCAGGGCTTTCGGTGATGTCAAGCAAGTGTCTCACCCAGTTGGAGGATCAGATATAATCTGGCGCGAAAGATGGCTTTCTGTCACATCCTCCTGCCTGTGCGAGAAGACGTCACTGGAAACTGCAATTTTGGCAGATGTTCTCGCCAGGTTATGTCCAATCCTCCAATCAGGTCACAGGATGTCAATGAAAGCATTTTGCCATTTGGTGACAAGAGGATGTCACTGGAAGCGCCACCATTTTGGTGGAAGTTTACGCCAGGTTATGTCCGCGGATACCAGAATATGAAACCGTTAACACCCAATCACGTGTCAAAAATGAAAATAAAAAGCAAAGTACTTCCCTATTTTTTACACTGCCGCAACCCAACAAAACACTCCTCTCAGTGTTCAAAAACGTACATAGCAGCAATCGGGGCACATGTGTATATAGAGAAAAAAAGAAATATTTATGATAGTGTGATACCGTCTATTTAAATTCAATATATGTAAATGTGTAAATGCACTCACAAACGGTGCCGGTAAAAGAGGCTCTTCGAAAGTAAAATGAGTTCTTTATTTCTTAAAATCTATAAATAAAAGAATGAAAAAACCACATAGTGCAGTAACTTGGTGCAGTAACAAGATGGTTAATTTCAAATAACATATTCAACTTTAAAGTCCAATGTCCGGAGAAGGAAACGAAGTCCTCGTGGGGTTTTATCTCCGATAAGGAAATACAGTTTCTCTTCTTTGGTGTCTCTGTCTCAATGCGTTTTGCCTCTACGTGGGCTTCCTCAGGAGAACAATTGAAGGTAATCCGCAATGGTAGCGTGTATCTTACACCATCTTGTAAGTGCATTCTAATTTGCCTATATACATCACAGGAAGTTACTGCACTATGTGGTTTTTTTCATTCTTTTAGTTATAGATTTTAAGAAATAAAGAACTAATTTTACTTTTGAAGAGCCTCTTTTACCGGCACCGTTTGTGAGTGCATTTACACATTTACATATATTGAATTTAAATAGACGGTATCACACTATCATAAATATTTCTTTTTTTGTCTCTATATACACATGCGCCCCGGTTGCTGCTTTGTATGTCCGCAGATATGCAGATGAAGATAAAAGAGAGAAGATCAAACATAGAAAATAAAAGATGAAGAACAAGAAGATACAGAAGTGGTCAGCAGAAGCGGAAGTGGTTGGCAGAGAAGGTAGTGAAACTTTTCAAAAGTGTGAGATAGAGAGTGAGAGTATGAGTGAAAGGACCTGCAAATTGCTGACGAAAACTCAGGTTTTTGCTTCATTCATTCAGCCACTTTATGAGCGGTCTGGCCTCACTTTTGTGGCTTTGTATGAATCATTGAATTTGCCAAAATGCTGTAAATTTGCAGGAATCCAAATGCACAAGTCTACTGACTATTACAAAATTAAGTGCTTAATTGTAGTACCTGCTTTTTTTGTATAAAGATGATTTAGGGGTTATTTATACAGGATCATCTGCTTTAGTGTGTTGTAACTTTATGTACTTTTCAGTATTTGCAGATGACAGAAAATTAGGTAGGTAAAACACTCCAAACTAAACATTACTTCCGAGCAAAGAGTTATGGTCAAATTGGAGCACTGGGTTTTAATGTTGACAATAAAAACATATGTTAATAATACACAACAGTTGTATTTCCAAAAACATTTAATGAAAAGGACTTGGGAATAATTGTTAACAATAAACATTGTTTACTGTCAGGCTACTACTCCAAGGTCCAGTAAGATACTGGCATATTTAAAAATGATCTATTAACTCAGAGGAGGAAAATATAATGGTAAGATGCCACCTTCAATATGCAGTGCAAGTGTGGGCACTTGTTCGTAAAAAGGACATTATGGAGCTTGGAAAAGTGCATAGGCCAGCTACAATGTTAATACTAGCAATAGAAACGTAATAGTAACCTAAAAACTGATAGTTATGAACGGGCTATGGAGGTTGAGAGCAGACAATAAAGACATTAAAACTCACCTTGACAAGTTGGTAACTCTGGTTTCCAGCCCTCATTGGTACACTGGCTGCTTTTGGATCCATTAAGTTTGAAGTTCTCTGCACAAGAGAACTGAACTTGTTTAGCAATGGAGTAAGAAAGTAAACGAGGACTTCTGATAACATTGCTTGTGTTTGGGATCGTACATTCTTCTGTAAGAATAAAAAATATAACATAAAAATCAAAAATCAAAACGTTGTTTTTTTATTTTGTTCTTGTTTGACTCTTAACAACTGTTCACTGGGTGCACCTGAAACAATTTACAAGTAACTCTTCAAGTGTGTATCAACATTTCTTGACTGCTTCCTTGACTGGATCCTTTTTGTCAAATTTCCTTTCTATCTTACTTGCTGACCAGGGGAATGGCAAATGGTCTTGTGTTCTTTGTATGTATTATGGGATAATTCAGGTGGAATGTTGAAATTGAGGAATTTCATACGGAGGGAAATATATAACTATCTTACTTTGAGGTTCTTTATTATGATTATCTTAATTCTTCATGCATTTCCTCTGGGAAAATCTGGAGTGCTGTTCAGCAGATAAACCTCCTAAATAGTTCATGTTCATGTAGCGTAAAGAGGGTGAGTTGTAATCAGCCACTGCTGAAATAATATATTACAGTACTCCTCGTGTCTTCATCATATGTATATCATACCTGGTTGAATTATCCCTTCTGTATCGTCAGTAGGTTCATCAGAGGTTTTAGCTGAAAGAAGCAACATAGTGAATTTGTTTTAATCTAACCTTTTTATGGTATATAAAGCACAGCATTATATATATATATATATATATATATATATATATATATATATACGAACATACAGTATAAGTAAACTAGAGGTTATCTCTCAATGTTGTATAATACAACAGAGCAGGGCGAGTGTGTTTTAGGACTGCTACATTACACAGAAACAAAGAATATGACAGCAGATAAGAACCATTCAGTCCATCTAGTCTGCCCATTTTACCTGATGTAAGGGACTCAAACTCATTGGTCTGGTCCTATAGTGAGCATAGCTTCATTTCTATCTCATAGATGTTTAAAGTCCCTCAATGTATTACCTTCCACTACTTCTGCTGGGAGACTGTTCCATTTATCCACTATTCTCTCAATAAAGTAGAGCTTCCTTACATTTCATGTAATCCTCTTACCCTTGTTTTATATTATGACCTCTTGTTTGAACATTGCTCTTCCTTTCACTGTTTTTTAATTAAATGTTTCTATCACGTCTTTTCTCTCTCTTCTTTCCTGTAAACTATACATATTAAGACCTCTTAGTCTTTCCTTATCATTTTTAGCCTGCAAACCACTTACCATTTTCTATCCCTCCTCTGAACTATCACCAATGTGTTAACATCCTTCTGGAGATGGAGTCTCCAGAGCTGTGCGCCATACTCTAGGTGAGGTTTGACCAGAGATCTGTAAAGTGGTAGAATAACCTCTCTCTTCCTGCTACTGCTTGCTTTTTCTGATGCTTTATCACATTGTCTGCTTCCCTTTAAGTCATCCAAAATTACTCCTAAGTCTCCCTCTTTTGTTGTCACTGATATAACAGTGTATCCAATAAAAAATCCGCCTTGGGATTTTAACATCCCAAGTCCATTATGTTACAGTTATCAACATTAAACTGCAGCTGCAACACACTAGACCATTCTTCTAATTCAGTTAAATAATTTGCCACCCAGAAGGTCTATAGAGTTGCAGACTTTTGTTTCATCTGCAAACAGAGACATCTTAACATTAAGACCTTGTGTAATATCACTAATAAAAATAGTGATCCTTGAAGTACCCTACTAGTAACAAGTCCTTCCTCTGACTATGCATTATTAAGTACAACCTTCTGACTTCTCTAACTCAATGCATTATCATATGAACTTTAAATTAAAGCGGGTCTGTCAGGCAAGTTGTTACTCATTTATTGCACTAGGGTTTCTCTTGATTATCTACAGTTATTTGATTAGGAAACGTATAATAATATTGATCTATAACAGCTGTTACTAGCTAATTAGGAAGCTAATTCTGACCTATTACGTTAGTTCTATCCTCATTCGGTAGTAGCCATTTTGTTCTGGAGTGTGAGATCAGTGATATTTCTTTTATAAAGTAGTACTGAAATCTTTTCATAAAGATTTTAACTTACAAATGGTTAAATAGTCCTTTTTACACTAAACATCTAACAATTATTACACTGAACAAAATAACAAAAATATGGGTTATATATATACATATACATATGCCAAAAGCTGAGAAGGTTGAATTTAACATTTATTCACACAAGAGACATATATTTTGTTCAGAAACTACTATAAACTACTAGTGGAAATAAGTCTGTATGTAATAGCACATGCTGTATATTTTTGTCTTTCAAGTTTTACAGCAAAATTGTGATCTGGAAAGAAGCTGTGAAAATAACATAAACCATGGGGTGAGATGAGCAACTCGCTACTTAGTGAATGGACAATCAAGACCTAATTCATAACAATACCTGGAAACTCTCTGAGTTTGACCTGAAGTCTCTGGGTGAAGGGTTGCTTTCCTAGGTGTCTAGGTTACTCTCCTCTTTCAGGGGCAGTGCATAGGTACTCATTCTCTATATAATACCCCTCCCTCTAGCGATAATTTTAGTGCTATCTGGGGCTTCAGAAGAGGGATTGCTTGTCCTGGGAATAGGTAGCCTGTCGTGGGAAGTCTTTTCATAACTCCTAATGCCAAGTGCTTTCATTCAGGGCCAAATAAATCAATACAAAAAGACAGGTGCAGGAAAAAATTGGCCTCAGACATGACAGTGATTTTTTTAAAATCTCTATCCAAGTACCTATTGGGTAGTCTCACTCACTTCTATCCACCACTTCCCTGTTTCCACCCCTTGTGTTGTACTGATTCTGTCCCTTGGCCTGTCCCTTCCCATATTCAGCCCAGGTACTACTTCTGTACCATCTCAATTCTAGTACCTCTCCTACTCCCATTTCTCCCAAGTCCCTCTACTGCCTCCCATCTATATTTAAACCTCATATTTGCCCCTATCTCTCCCCCAGAACCCCCATGTCCTCTGGGTTTTCCCAAAATCCTTCTCAATTCCTAAATAAATAAAAAAAAATCATTAAACCCCCTCCACTATTGCCTATCTTATATGACATGGGAGGCAGTCACATTTATGGTGGTGTAGTAGAGGAAGCAAGCAGCCAGTGTATCCTGAGATCTCCCTAATGTGCCAAAACTCATGTGGCTCTCTAGGGAGGAGCCCAATTGAAATATCCCTTCTTATTTGTAAGCAAGATATATTATAGTGCAGAGGATCATGCAAAAAAACAACTGTTCCAGAGTTTCCCTAGGAAATGGGTTCATGGTCTTATTGGGAATTATCTATCAATGTTGTTCTTTTTCTTTTCTTCTATGTGTTTATGAGTTTGTGTATGCTACAAATACAAGGGTCTATGTCTTAATTTAGGTTGAAACAAAATTTTGCAGCTCTTCGGTTCAATATTTTCTTATGTTGATAAATGCCATTGGATATAACACCAAACTGTTTTTTTATATACATGTAAGCTAGAAATACTGCTATCAAAATAAAACTGGCCATTATTATCCTTGCTAGATAAAATAGACCAAGACAACAAAAAATATTTTGGAGCTACCTTTACAACTGGGTACTTCTGGTTCCCAGCCATGTGCGTGACATGTTATTTCACTTGATCCAACTAGTGTGAAGTCTTCTTTACAAGAAACTTTGACTTTCTGGCCTACTTTATAATCCTTCCTCTTGGGAACTTTGAAAGTTTTACTATCTAATTCCAGCTGGCACTTTGTAGCTAAAAAAGAAAAGGAAAGAAGAAAAAGAAAGTTACAAGAAACTTTGTGACCTTCTAATGTAGTGTTTGGTACATAAAGGGACCCATTCATTGATATTTCATTATCTAATGAAATATTTAGAGGAATTTATGGTTGAACTGTTCACCACTTAAACATATTCCTAGGATTATTCCCAGGAGACAAAAGCTAAATTATAGCTTAACATTAGACCCTGACATTAGAAGTGTTACCTGACTGTTGTGTCTATCATTGGTGAAGAGATGGTAGTCAAATCCATCATGGCTTTCCTAATGACATTTTGAACTATAACTAGTAGGAATACTTACAAAGCATGCCATCAAATATTTATAATTAGTACAATCTGTGAAAACCATTTCAAAACAATCTGCACAGATATTTTTAAACATTTAAGAATCCTTTAAGGAAGGCTAAAAAAGGAAATAAAAACCCACAGACACAGAAGTCTTAAGGAGGCAGAAGGGAACCTTTGAAAATGTATATATAATTCTGATACTTAAAGGCACACTCCTGCCATAATATCCATTTTAAAAGATGTCAGTTTAAATTTTCATGGTGCCTGTCTTGCAGAATAGTTCTACAGAATACCCTCATATGTATTGGACCCTATTGCCTGCCCCCTCTCTATTTCCAGCCGAAGACCTCCTGCAATGTGATATACTTACCATCAGTAAGTTCCAGGGTTTTTTGTTACATTTTTAAAGAATGCATATTTAAGTAAAATAATGTGCATTCTCTTTCTCTTGAGGCTGTCAGGGACATTAATGTTCTTAATGTCTACTTTTAACAAAAAAAAAGACCACTGGGGGGGCGCTCGTGTATGCCGGCAAATAAAAAACAAAAAGTAAAAAAAAAACACTTATGGTGTAGTATTCTATGCACAACAATAAAAACGTGTGTCTATTGTATGCACTCACAACATGTATGTGGTGATCAGGCTTCATATATATCGAATCATCCGGATGGCAGCACAAGGTATATGTAAAAAAACAGAAATACACAGGAACACAATAGTGTAGTATTAAATGATCCTGGAACACACCAGAATAGATGTACACTTACACTTAGTGTGAGTATGAAATGCCCATGTAGCTTAGGTGTTTTTCTCTTGTTAGCCTCCGGATTTCTGGGGTATCCCTCAGCTGGTTGTTACTATGGATATCCAATTGAAGTGACTATGCAGATTCCAAGTGGTGGTGTTGAAATTAAATTTATTTATTCAGGGCTATAAGCCCAAATACACTTAAAAAAAAATTGTGTTCGAGGATCATTTAATACTACACTATTGTGTTCCTGTGTATTTCTGTTTTTTTACATATACCTTGTGCTGCCATCCGGATTATTCGATATATATGAAGCCTGATCACCACATACATATTGTGAGTGCATAAAATAGACACACGTTTTTATTGTTGTGCATAGAATACTACACCATAAGTCCATAAGTGTTTTTTTTTTACTTTTTGTTTTTTATTTGCCGGCATACACGAGCGCCCCCCAGTGGTCTTTTTCTGCATACTTCAAACACCCGGAGAGTGTTTTTTGTGGGTTGCAGCTGGGTATCCGGTTCACCAATAAGAAGGGAAGTATTCCTTCGCTTCCCCTGAATATTCCCTTCGGTTACTGGTCTTCATTTCTCCTTTTTCTTGGTATATATACTTTTAACAAATGTCAGACCATTGGCGTATTTTGTAATGTAAGTCATTGTATTGTAATTGTAAGTTTGGTATTACTGAGAGGATAGAAGTAGAACAGCCTCCCATCAGCAGTGATAGCAGTCAACACATTTAAAGGAATTTAGATATGCATGGCATTGACATAAGGCTGTCCTAAATTTAAAGATGAGCCCATTGGCTGGTTAAAGTTTGAGGCTTTAAAGTAGAAAAAACGAGGAAACTAGATGAGCAAAATAATTCTTATCTGCCGCCAAATACTACAATTTGACTGCAAATGAAAACCACTTAGACCATCTAGTCTGCCATTATTTATGCTGTATATGCTCAAACCTTTAACTGGCCCTTCATCTATGCAATCCATCTCCAATTCTTGACTCCAGCTGGTATCTGATGTAACTTGACTATCCACCTGTCTGACTTGCCTACAGCCCAACCTTTCTCCATTCCTTAACTCCAGCTTGTGTCCGACAGCAATTATTCACCTGCCTGCCTGCTTGGTTACCGACCCTGGCTTGCCCCCTTCTGAATACTTACCTTAATTCTCAAGTATTACGGCAGGGTCCTTCATCCCTATTTATATATATTTACACCGATCCCCCATAACATTATGACTACCTTTCTAATATTGTGTAGGTCCCCTTTTGCCACCAAAACAGCCCTGACCCGTCGAGGCATGGACTCTACTGGACCACTGAAGTTGTGCTGTGCAATCTGGCACCAAGACATTAGCAGCAGATCCTTTAAGTCCTGTAAGTTGGAAGGTGGGGCCTCCAAGGATGCAGCCTGGTACCATTTGTTCTCCAGGTAAGCGACGCATATGCACACTGACGCCCACATGGAGTAAAAGAAAGTGTGATTCATCAGACCGGGCCACCTTCTTTCATTGCTCATGTGCCTATTGTAGGCGCTTTCAGCAGTAGACAGGGATCAGCATGGACACCCTGACTGGTCTGTGGCTACGCAGCCCAATACACAACAAACCGCGATGCACTGTGTGTTCTGACACCTTTCTATCAGAACCACTTTTTCAGCAATTTGAGCTACAGTACCTTGTCTGTTGGATTGGACCACATGGGCAAGCCTTCACCCCCCATGTGCATCAAACAGCCTTGGCCGCCCATGACCCTGTTCCCAATTCATCAATTTGCTTCCTTGGACCACTTTTGATAGGTACTGACCACTGCAGACCAGGAACCCCCCCCCCCCCAAGAGCTGCAGCTTTTGAGAGGTCTAGCTGTCCCGATCTGGCCCTTCTCAAAGTCGCTTAGATCCTTACGCTTGCCCATTTTTCCTGCTTAGGATGAAATGTTCACTTGCTGCCTAATAAATCCCACCCACTGACAGGTGCCACGATAACAAGATTATTAGTGTTATTCACTTCTCCTGTCAGTAGTCATAATGTTATGGGTGATCAGTGTAAATGATCTAAGTAGGTATACTTTAGTCACCCATGGGACCTACCTGTTATCCACACACTAGTGCGCCACTTCACTGTCTATGAGACATTTGTACCGACCTGCTCCGAAGCTGCACAGACTGCGAAGATCCATCATCACCAGACTGCCTTTTACCTCCGCTTCTCTACCCACTGTTGCTATTTCAAATTGTTTTTGAGAATTGCCTACAAAATCTCTAGTTTCTCCTTTCAAGTCTAATGCCACTGTAATGCGACTATTACCCTGGATCCCGTGGAGCAGAGAAGACTAGGAGTAGGTCAAACAAACCGGGTCTGTAACAGGAGATCACGGTAACAAGCCAAATCAGGAGACAAGGTCAAACAATCCGGGCCACAACAGGTTAATGAGTTCAAAATAGAGCAGCAGCACAAAGCACAGGGGGTCAGAGAGGTACCCCCAGGTGCCGTACCAGTTTTAAGCCACTTACTCGAGGCTATACCATTGGGTGTATACACCTTTAAGCAAATTTCAGCTTGGCTTCCTCCATAGCTGCCAACCACCCATTACACAGGTTCCAGCATTGCTGATCATTCTAGCGTTACATAAATGAGTTTTCTTTACCTAACAATGAGTGTTGACTTATTCATTAACAGTGCATTCACTGAATATACAAATGAGGATAGTACCACATTTCTGATGATCACTTACCTGGCAGATTCAAAATATTTGGATTTACGGAATGCAGAAGATGACTTGTTTTCATATTAAAGTTGATAAAATGTTCTTTGGTGATTCGTTAATTTTCAATATTAATTTTGATCAATTTAAACCAATATTAGAAGGTAGTCTAATGGAGCAAGTGTGAAAAACGCTTATTTCAGAAATGGCAGCCCTTATTGATATAATTCTAACTTACACCAGTCCTTTAAATAAAATACCCAAATTAATTAGGAAACAAAGTATAGTCGCTTAAAGTCTTAATCGTTGCATCATCATTAGTTAAATGTGTAACATTGTCAAGAAAAAAAAAGATCATATGAGGGGCATACCTAGAGCATTTTTGGTACTGAGAGCAGATCCTAGATCCCCCCTCCCATTTTAAAATGTAAAAACACCCACACACACTCTCACTTACGACAGAAGAAGAAGAGGCAAGAAAAGAAGTGGGGCTGTGGTAAAGGAGACAGGGACCCGGAAACAGTCAGCAGAGAAGGTAGGGAGACATTTAGAGAGAGGTATTTTCCCGGAGACTTGGGTCCTCTGTGTGCCAGTGTAACAACTCCCTAATAAGTGATACCCGGGGTGGAAAGGCCCCTAAGTATGCCACTTGATCATATGATCTTTGAATAGAGGTAGAATTAACATTTTATAAAATCTACCTTTACTTTCACATGTTGGCAGGGATGGTTGCCATCCTTTGTGATCACATCGACTTGTTTCTGATCCTATTAATTTGGTGTCAGGTGGACAATAAAATCGAGCAATATCACCAAATTTATAATTCCTTTTCTGAGATTTCAATTGCCCGTTTTCGACTGTACATGTAGTTTCTTAGGAAAAAACACATAATAAATAATTAAAAACATTGCTTTTGTTCATGGGCAAAATTATTTATTTTCTGCTGAGTGTCACTCTAAGTTTGTAATTACCGGTAGTTTTTATTTTATTACAATGTTTCTAATGCAGTTACTGAATCTTTAAGTAAGGCTAGAAGCAGAAGAGCTCAGTTTATTTAACTGGGAGACACTGCTTTATAAAAGAACACAAAAAGAAAACATTCAATGACTGGGGGTAGGGATAAAAACCAATTATTACTAGACTTGTGCATTCGTATTCGGGCGAACATGAAAACGAACACGAAGGGTGCGTTTTTTCGTTGTTCAGCCCGAATACCAAACATGGCAGCGACAAAACGTATACGAAGATGAAGACACACAACATGAAGAATCTTCATGTTCGTCTTCGTCTACTAATCTCACTGGTCTCTTCTCCATCTAGCCTACCTTATCTACGCAGCATTGTGTTGATTCCAGAGGAGGCCCCTGCAGGCGACCAGTAGGTTCACTTGCACGGCCCTTTAACTCCTCACGGTGCAACCGGTGCAAAGGTCCATACAAGCAACTCTATTGGTCATTTGTAGGGACCAATAACTCTTGGAGCAAGGAGACCAGTGGTATATTGGTCGTTCGTAGGGACCATTAACTCTTGAAGCGGGGAGACTAAGCTGCATGGTGTGTACCACGTTAACTCTGTATTAACACAAAGAATGTACACAAATATTCGCCCGAACACTGGAACGGGCGAATATTCGTAGTCCTGCAGTCGGAGCCCAGAAGTTCCCAGGTTTGATGATTAGTTGAATTACTAACAGTGTCAAGAAAAAAGTTCATATGGTCAATCATTCTAGCGGTAGAATTAACATAAAATTAGCTCAATCTGAACTTTATGTATCATTAATGTTCTTAAGTAGAATATAACTTTACCTTCACACG
Organism: Spea multiplicata; assembly: GCA_009364415.1. Taxonomy (NCBI): domain Eukaryota; kingdom Metazoa; phylum Chordata; class Amphibia; order Anura; family Pelobatidae; genus Spea; species Spea multiplicata. The sequence goes on along the minus strand of VKOC01020175.1, from coordinate 8,625 downwards.
TTGGCAGCGATGGTCCCCATCCATAATGAAAACACTGACTCTTGTCTGATCCTATTATTTTGTAGCCACGTGGACAAGAAAACTGTACAACGTCACCATATTTATATCGCATTTTCTCAGATATTAACTGACTGTTTTGTACTGTACATGTGATTTCTGGGGGGAAATATAATAAATAATTAAAAACAGTGTTTTTATTAATGTGCACCACGTTATTATTTTGTGGGGTGCCATTCTAAGCTATTCAATGATGTAAATTGTGACCAGCTTTTACTAAATTACGAGAGTTCTAATGGGCTTGCTTAGCATTGTGGATGTTTGGTTGAGACATAAAGTGTAAAAATTCAGGTTAGTTTGCCAGTTTTGTATATTCACTAAACTCAAGCTTGGTAATTCAATTTGAGGATACACGGAAATAGTAGATATGTCAATGATAAAATTATGGAATGAGAAGGCCCTCGAGTATGATTTACATATATTATGCTATGAAATATACCGGCATATGTATATATATAAGTTATACTCTCCTGAATATGGCATGTATGTATACAGGTTCTTTTCAGGAGCTATATTTGTAGGACCCTCACTGGTGTTTATAATTTTCAGGATAGTGTAAAAAAAAAAAAAAAGCATTATCTAGTACAAAGTAATTGTTTGTGGATGATATGTAAAATTTAAATATAATGTTTTTAACCCATGTGCTACAAAATCGGAGGCCAAGGTGCAAAAATGTGGCTATACTAGTGGACAGATGTATTTTCATATACACTCCAGTGCAAGAGGAACAACCCTCTCTGGGTGGTTAAAGATATTTATTACTTAAGTATGTTTACTTGTTTTCACATATTCACAATAAGGGTGCTCAAGTTCTATTTGGTTTTGCCCAGCCTTCCATGGTGAACAATGTGTTTCAACATCCAGCCCTTATAGAGTTAATAGCATAAAATAAACCTACCAATGCATTCTGGAATAACTGACCAGCCCGTCTTAAGACATTGGGCATTTTCAATGATTTTTCTGGTTTTAATCATAAATCCTTCATTACATTCAACACGGATATGCTCTCCAACATCAAATACACTTTTATTCGGGCTGTATTTTCCATTAAGTAATTGTCTCATTTCACAGGTCTCTGTAGAAATGGAAAGCAATAACAACAACATTATGTTATGCATTACCTCCCTCTCAGTCCCAAATAAAGAACATCAAATATACCAAGTGGCAGCTAAATGAGGAGCTAAGAATGCTCAGTAGTGAAGACCAGGGACATGATAGCTGGCAGAAGTGAGCAATTCTGCAAACATTATTTTATGTAAGGTTTTCTTAATCATTTTGCTAAAAGTAAAACAAAAGGTTTAATGCCACTTCAATGTTTTTATCATAAGCAATAAATATTAAATTACTCACTGGAACATTTTGCTGGCGTAAACCTCCCATTAGGAAGACATTCTTTTTCTCCATTTTCTCTACCATTTGGAGTTGAAAAGCCTTTGTAACAATTGAATTTCACTTTGTCACCACTCATATAAATGCGTTCAGGATTCTCAAGATATGCATTTTCAACTGAAGCTTCCAGAGGACTACAGGTTTCTAATGAAAAAAATAAAGTAAAATTTTGCTCACCAAAAATATTTTATTCATGTTTACTTGGAGTACGTTTACACAATCTCAGTTTACTACAAGTCAGTATTTTTTTTGTGTTCAACTTGTTGAAAAAATAAAAATAAATAAAACACTTACCGTACTTTACGTACAAGCTATAGCTCTAGAGTATAAGATGCAGTAAGATCAGTAGCTTAATGCTGCAATTAAAATCAATGGGAGCACTTTCTGGGCAGGAACTCTCCCTGAGCAAGCTAATTAGCAGTGGCATTGCTAATAACACATAGCATTGTGCCCCCCATGTGCTCCCCGAACTGAAACACTGTTGGTGACTGCCCACTGGCCCCACTAAGAGCAGGACTGGTTGGGGAGATCATAACTAACCGACCCAAAATAAAGGGAGTGCGAGGTCTGTTTAGACCTGTGTCTCCCTGCTCCCTCACAAAACACACCAGCTAATAATGCTGAGCGAATAGATATAACCGCAAATCCCGGTGCTCAGCGCTGAAGCCAGGAGCTTCAAGATGGACTGTATGAACAGACCTCGTGCTCGCACCCCAGAACTTCAAAAAGGTAAGTGAAGGGGAGAGATAGTTATAGAAAGAAGGCAGGTAAAGTGAAATCGGAGAAGAGATAAAGAGAATGGAAGAGTTGAAATAATAAAAAAAATATAATGAGAAAGAGGTATCAAAAAAAAAGTGGAAAGTTAAAAAACAAAAGGGGGAGGTAGGAAGAAAAAGTGAAAAAGAAAGAAAATAAGAAGGAGCTATCAATAGCAGGAGAGATTAAGAGAAAGAGGAGTGGAGATCTGCAGAAAGGGGAGAGATAGGGGAAAAAAGGTGAGGTAAAGAAAAAAAGGAGAGGAGATAAAAAGAAAGGGGAGAAAAGGGAGAGATACAGAGAAAATGAGAGGGAAAAGGAGGAGAGATAAAGCTAAAGGCTGGGAAGTTAAGCAGAACAAATAAACTTAAAAAAACATTAATCAGGGGCATTACCAGAACATTAAATTCCAGAACATAACTAGTTAATATGATGCATTACAAAACACAATCAATACAAAAACAGTAATGTTTGTATATATACATGCACTGTCCATATACACATGCCTTCCCATACAGACACATATACACTGCCCATACACACACCTGCCTATACACACACATATATGCACACATATATACACTGCGCATACACGTCTGCTCATACACACACATATATGCACTGCCCATACACATAAATATACACTGTCCATTCATATTTTATATATACATAGTCGTGTGTAAAAGAAAGTACACTTTCTAGCGTTTTTCGTATTGTAGCAGTCAGGTGCAGCTCATCAAATGCCCTTGATTAATTAAACAGCAGCAGGTGTGACCACCTCTATAAAAGTTTCCTGGTCTGGAGCATTCAGGTATGTGTTAACACAATGCCAAGTAAGAAAGTCATTAGCAATGATCTTACAGAAGCAAACAATTTAAAGTCCATCATTCTACAGTGAGAAAGATTGTTTAAAAGTGCAAAACATTCAAGACAGTTGCCAGTGGACACGCATACTTTATAAGGAATTGTTTTTTATATTATTGTGTCTTTACATTGGGCTTACAACAATTGGTCTCTAAAATGGTATAAACTTGTTTATAGTACTTACTTAGACACCTTGGTGGGGGATTCCAACCATTTTCAGAACAAAAAGATCTGCCATAATCATCTTTGGATGGTGGCAAATATCCGCTGTAACAATAATAGTCGATGTGATTACCCAGTGATTTTGGAAACCAATAGCTGGAATAAAGACGTCCATTTTCAATGTTGGGCTTGTTACATTTTTTACCTGAAAAAAACACAATAAAATCCAGGTTCAAAATATTTTTAAATGAAAGGATGTGTTAATGTGTTATGTTGTAGTATATGTTATATTATAAACCTTTTAATCCCTGCAGGCTGTTGATGCTGAACACCATGCTGTCATATCCCGATGCTCAACATTGAAGCTGTGTACACTGGGATGGAGCACTGAAACAGAGGTCTGCAGGGACAGACCTTGCGCTACCACCGTAGAACTTCAGAAAGGTAACAGGTAAGGAGAGAGGGGAAAGAAAGATAATGTCATAGTAACACCCTGAGGGTGAGGACACATGTGGGTAGGTTTGAGTTTGGGAGGGGGCACAGAAGGATTCTCGGGTAACTCCTTGCCTGCCTGGTCCCCTCTTCTGTCTAAGTCACCCTGTGCTCATTGGGGGGCACAGGGTGACGAGAAAACCCTGCCTGGTCAGTCCTAACCAGACTCCCATAGACTAGCTGGCTATGAGTGCCCTAGCCACAAATTCATGGAACTGTACAGTGGCTAGGAACCACGGCGATGCCCGGCGACAATTGGAACTGCGTTGCACTTTTGAGGTCACACTACGCTCGCAGTGAGCAACACTTGGAGGTGGTTACAGAGAGGGAGCTCATTTGGGAACCTTGGCTTTATTACCCATCTTTAGGACTGGGGGGACATCGGCCCAAGGGGAGCCGAACATAACATCCTCGGACCCTAAACTCTGCATTGGTACCCCGGGATTGAGCATTGCTGGCCATAGAACTGGTATGGAGAGGCTGGGCTGTCTGGTAGTTGTATGTATAAATATCTGTGCTTTTCCAAATAAACTCAGTTCCTGTTTTACCTCAGTATGAGTTCTATCTTGTTTTTGGGGTAAGTCTTGGTGCTGTCCTTGTCAGGACAGTAAAGCATTGTTTTGCAATGCTACAGTACCAATGAGTTGTTCCTGAGTTGTTTTTTCTTTCAAAGTATTTGTTGGGTATGCTCTGAATTCTATGTTTTGTGTATTTTAGGTCATTATTATTCTAGTAGCAATCTAGGAATCTGATTATGTGTGCCTTTTATGTCTTTTACGTTGTGAGCTCTCCTTTCTGTACATTAATTAATTATTGAGCTTGCCGTCCCTGTCTGGATAATCTTTTAAAATACCTGCCTCTTTTTACAGAATGTCAGTAATGTGATTAAATGTAAAAAGGATCTCTCCATAGACTATCTGTCTTTTTTATTTATTCTGTCTTCTTTAACAACGAATCTAGGAATTACATTTAGCTTAAGATTGGAGGATCGGGTAGAGGACATCACTGGAAGTTCCGCCAGGTTATGTCCACGGAGATGCGGATAAAGATTGAAGTTCTCAGGGAGAAGATAAGTGATAGAAGGATGAAGAAAAATATGTGGAAATGGCCGGCAGAAAAGGTAGGGAAACATTTAGAGAGAAACTGAACACGAGGGAGTGAGAATGAATATGGGCACCAGACAACAAATCCTGTTCCTGAATTAAAAGTGCCCCCAAATTTGCGGCCAAACTGAATGGGGGGGAACATAATATGTTGGTTCAAAAACGAATGGGCCCAAAAAAACCTGAAACATTTGTCCGAATCCTTTTTGGCCCATTGGCTACTGCTTATAGGTGTCTTTTTATATTTGAGTTTCCAGTAAAGCAGTTACCTAGTTTTCCTTAACAATTGATGCAGTTCTTTTGGTGTACCTCGAGGTTTTAATCACTGCTGTTTTTTTAGTAACCTGTTTTTATGTTTTTTTTTCCAAGTGACTTGCAGTAGGGGCTCACTTGGTATGCTGTTATTCCACTCCTCAGTCTGCTGTACCCTGAAGTTGTCTAATTTTAACGGTCCTTAGGGTTATGAGTACACATTCAGACTTAGCATGATATAACATTAAGCATAAATGTGAAGTTAAAATGTAATTCTGTAAATTGTAGGGAATATAGTTTACTCCAATCCTCCAAAAATGTACAGATGTTACTCAAATGTACGGTAAGCATCACATTTGGAAAATGTACTAATTAGCATTTTGATAGGGCTAGTATGTTTTTTCTATTAATATAGAATGTTAAAAGTGTCTTGCTGGAAAAAGTAGAGAGAAATAAGGCATAATACTCAACGTGAAGGTATGTAGGAAAATCCTAACGTTCTTTCATTAGAAGTTAGAGAATGCTTTTGTACACTTATACCCAGAAACTATCCACTAGTGGTGGAAGCACCTTGTTCCTGATATTATGCCCCTCTTATTGCTACATGTTTGACTTTGCAAGGTGAGTGAGCATGGCCTACCATTACATGGTAATGTTTATGAAGAAAGGATGTCTGTACTTAATTCGCTACACCATACAACATCTTTACTTTACCCAAGGACTCTTAGTTTTGGTGCTGGTGATGCATTTTTGGGGGTCATTAGGTAAACAGACACCAGGGAACTATTGTATCTATTAGTGTATAGAAGAAACAATTAGTACACATCAGTTTTCATAGTTTTAAAATGAAAGTATACTTACTGATGCACTTCAGAGGAGGAAACCAGCCAGTAGCAGTGCATACCCGTGGTTCGTCTGGTTTATGCTCAATTTGGAATCCATAATCACACTTCAAGTCAATGATTTCTCCATCTTTGTATATATCCTTAGTCTTTTCAAGTTTACCATTTGCCACATATTCAGGATAGCAGACGATTTCTATGCCATAGTATGAAGCATATATTAAAGAACCATAATAAACAGTAAAACAACTGTATATGCTCATTCACCACTCACAATGCAACACATTTTAAAACAATAGCATGTACATTTACAGTTACATATGATGCATGTGACCTTGCAGTGCACAACACCTAACCCTTAATTGCCACAATGGAGGGTTACATGTAAAAAAAGGTAGTCTGAAACAGTCTTATCACTTTAGTAACTAATATTAGTCCTGCTGGTTGCATAAGTTTGCAATGATGATAAGATCACATTTAAAACTTTGTGCTAAAAAAACTTCTAAAATGTAATTCTACAATTGTAACAGTCATAATGAGTTTGCATACAACTGTTTGAGCACACCACATGTGCAGTACCTAGTAAGAAATTTGCAACAAACATAAAAAGTGTTCAGCTTATACAATTATATGGTTTTATTTTGTGTTACATTGATCTACATCCCAGTATGCACTCAAAAAGCATATTGCCCTCACCAGAAAAGGTAAGCCAAATAGTGATAGATGAGATAAAAGCACTGAAACAATGATGCTTGTTAGGACAATTTTAATTGTAGACATCTCTTTTTTTCTTTTCATATCTAAACTCAAATATATATTTTAAAACCAATCATGCAGGCTCAGTGCTCCAACCATTTTTAGTACAAGTTGCTTCAGAATTCCGGTACACTTTGTATTTATTATTAATATTTATTGTTTTATATAGCACCATCAAATTCCGTAGCGCTATACAATGGGTACACAGGACATAACAAGTAGTATGTAACATAACAAATTGACTTACAGAGACAACAGGTTAGGAGGGCCCCCCCTGCCCTCAAAACCCGAGGGTTTTTTTTTCAATCTAGAAAGGGGGATTTTTGGGTGTGTTTACACACTAGGTAAAAGGTAGTGCAAGTAGGGGATGGAGCAGCACACTGTTATGAGTATTCTAGGAGGGACTAGAGAGGTGGGCTAAGGGAAATATGGGGGTGTTTAATGTGCAATATTATAAGCATCCTTAAAGAAGTGGGTCTTGAGGGATATTTTGAAGGACCGAAGCCAGGGGGAGAGACGGATATGACGGGGGAGGGCATTCCAGAGGTTAGGGCAGCCCTGGAGAAATCTTGTATGCCTGCATCAGAGATGAGGATAGAAGGAGATCATTGGATAAGTGGAGAGACCGGTTAGAAGTGTATTTAGAGATGAGTGAGGAGGAACCGCTGTGAAGGGCTTTGAAAATAAGAGTGAGGATTTTGAAATGAATCCTGAAGTGCACAGGCAGCCAGTGAAGAGACTGACAGAGGGGAGAGACGTTAGTAAAGCGATGAGAGAGGAAGATAAGTCTGGCAGCAGCATTCATGGTGGATTGTAGAGAGGTGAGATGGTTAAGAGGGAGACCAGCTAAGACAGAGATACAGTAATCAAGATGGGAGATAACCAGGGCATGGACAAAAGCCTTAGTGGCATGCTGTGTTAGGAAGGGACAGATGCAGGGAATGTTTTTAAGATGGAGACAACAGTTTTTAAAGACAGACTGAATGTGGGGGCTGAACGACAGGTCAGAGTCAAGGGTGACACCAAAACAGTGAGCATGAGGGGACGGTGAGATCATAGCACAATTAACATTGAGGAAAATTGATGGGGGAATCTTAGCATTGGAGGGAGGGAAGATGAGAAGTTATTTTTTGGAGAGGTTATGTTTCAAGAAACGTGCAGACATCCAGGTAGAGATGCAAGGCAGTTAGTTACACGATCAGAGGGAGAGAGATCAGGGGAGGATAGATAGATCTGGGTGTCATCAGCGTACAGGTGGTATTGAAAGCCAAAAGATGAGATCAGTTTGCCAAGCAAGGAAGTGTAAATAGAGAATAGAAGGGGTCCTAGAACAGAGCCTTGTGGTACCAAAACTGAGAGACGTAGCGGATGGGAAGTGTTAATGGAGACGGAGACGCTGAAGGTACAATCAGAGAGGTAGGAAGTGAACCAGGAGAGAGAAACAGGTCACGGAGGCCGAGATCATGAAGCATTTGAAGGAGAAGAGGGTGGTCCACAGTGTCAAAAGCTGCAGAAAGGTCCAGTAGGATTAGCATGGAGTATTTCTCATCACATATGATAATATTGCATCCTCTTTGTAGATTGGAATTGAATTGTTTACCGAGCCATGAGGGAACTCTGGCTTATTGCAACTTGCTTCTAAATAACAAAAGACAAAACAGTATGCTAAAAAAGCAAAAGGCTTCAATCCAGAGGTATTGTGAGTTTGTTTTTATTTTTTATTTAATTTCCCCCTCAAAAATTTCAGTTTGTTTTGCAATTGAATTGTTCACATTATAGGTCACATTAAAATAGGGGTGTGTAGACATTTTATGTCCACTGTATATATAGTCATACATAAGGCTTATAGAGACCAGCAGAAATGAAGTGACATACTAATGGTAGCAACCAGAAAGAATGTAGAGAAAAAAGGACCTTTTCTGACTCAAAAAAACTTCTACTCATCTATAAAA
>VKOC01020173.1:0-24168 GCA_009364415.1 Spea multiplicata | reverse complement strand
TTAATTTTATTTTTTTTTATTTTTATTAGTGTGATATTCACTTATTTGTTGTGCACGGCAGATTTGTGATACAAATACAAATAAGACCTCATTTGCTGCGGCTGGGGGTGTAGTTTCTAAAAATATATAGTTTTTGTGGCATATTTTAACATCCCGGGCAGCTAGAGCTGTTTAATAGACGGCGGCCATGCAATAAATTTAAAGATGTCTTTTGTGATAGTCTAGTAAATGTAACTTTTAGCAATAAAATATTAGAAAAACACAGTCTACTGTTCTCAATGTCTGTTTATTTTAGACCGGTTACCTACTACAAATATTTAGCAACACAGCTTTTGATATTAGGGTTTAGAAAAATAACATTACAAACTAGTTTTTATTGAGTTGGAAGTGAAAAATTACACTTTTTTCCCATTTTTGGCTGTATTTTGCAAACCTAATGAGACGTACACATATAAAAATGGTATATTTGGAATCTGCAGGGTGTGCTGAAAAAAACAATATATGGTTTGTATAGTTTATTCCCAAGAAATTGACTTTGAAACACGTTTAAACGTGAGATGCACCAAAATGCCGAAAACCAGCTTAGCACCAGGGTGGGAAATGGCTTAGCAGCCAAGGGGTTAAATACAAATTTATGTACTAAAATAACAAGCTGTCAGTGTTACAAAGAAATTGCAAGTTTATTATTATTCATATGCATACCTGGGAACTCTCCGGGTCAACATCCGAATCCTCCGGGTCACGGGAGCGACACACCCTGCCCATTTGCCCTTTAAATGGGGATGTTTCCCTGCTGACATCAGCGGGAATGCCCCCATTGTCAGAGGGACCTCCCACAGTCAGTGAGCAGTCCTGGCCCCATCCCGCAAGGGAAGTTCCCAGGTATATTCATATGTTGGAATCTTGATGGAGTGAACATTAGGAACATGAACAGCAAGGGCTCTGCCTACAAAGCGTCCTTTGGGACAACAGACCATTTGGCTCCATTGTTAATCCACCCATTGGTTCTCAAACAATACCAACAACCCTTACCTGTTCCTCTTTTTCTTTTGCTTTATTTTTCTGGCTTCTTAAGGAATTAATCTCTCGGGGTGGAATGATTGATATCTGATGCATGTTCATCAAACTTGTATTTAGTCCTCTTTAGATAGAATGCGTTCCATGTTGATCTGTTGACTTGGCTTCTAGATTTAAATACAAAATATGGCTATGATTATTGTAGCAATAAAAACACAATTTATATAATAAATATACCAAAAAAGCAGATTTTTGTTAATTACTGTCAGATAAAAAAAATTTCAGTTCTATTCATCAGTGTTTTGTGTTATTTTTAATTTTTCACACTAATATCAATTTATTAATACCGTAGTTTAAGCTTAAAAAAGGGCCTTGCAAAGGAACAAAGTAAAACATGTGTTTTTACAATTCTAACTATATTATGCATCTATATCAATAAACTATGTATAATACCCAATTTCATTATATTTTATACTTATCCATATGGTTAACTTGTCTAAAGAAGATACATATGTATTATATATGTTTGCATTGAGAACAGGCTAAGCTGTTCATATATTCTTAGTATAAGGCAACCCACTACATGATTTAGCAGTAAACACCTCTCACCCAAAATCATATTTTTTCCCTGTTTTTTACCTAAGAATTCTAAACCAAGTGGTAAAAATAAAAGAAACTAAATAATTTTGTTAAAAGATCCCAGCTTTTTTAGTACATTTATCTAATAAATATTATAAATATATGTAGTTTACCCCCCCCTCGGCCACAAAGGTCACCATTTACGATATGATGCAGGGTAGGCACATAAAGGGTTAGAAAAAATCTGAATACTCTAGTGTCTGCAAACAAATGTGTCAAAACAAGAAAAGGGATGTTAGGCTACAGTGAAGGAAAACCTATTTGAAATGAGTTATTCTGGATTTTTTTTATTGTATTCAGTCTTTCACTGTTTAAATAAACCTACCATTAAAATTATAGACTGGGCATGACTTTGTCAGTGGGCAAATGTAAAAAAATCAGAAGAGGATCAAATATTTTTTCCTTCACTGTAACTGTACAGTACTCAAGCTTAAAAACTAACCGTTTCATTCAAAAGCAGCACAAAGAGGGTACAGGGTTTTACATATTAGGACAAGATATACAAAAACAATCATCTGTTCCTTAGCAGGTCTAAAAATTAGGTAAATATAATCTCAGATGAACAACAACACATGATAAATTACACTGTCATTATTTATTCAACAGAAATAAAGCCAAAATGGAGAAGCCATGTGTAAAAAAACCTACGTACACCTTATGATTTAGTAGTTTGTAGAACCACCTTTAGCAGCAATAACTTGAAGTAACTGTTTCTTGTGGAGGAACTTTGGCCCACTCTCCTTTATAACGTTGCTTCAGTTCATTGAGTTCACTGGTTATTCAGATCTTTCTTAAAGCCCTGCCACTGCATTTTAATTGGGTTGAGGTCTGGGCTTTGACTGGGTAATTGCAACACCTTGATTCTTCTCTGTTCCAGCCATTCTGTTGTAGATTTGTTGATGTGCTTGGGATCATTGTCCTGTCGCACAGATGGCCTTACATTTGACTCTAGAATACTTTGGTATACATAGGAGTTTATGATTGACTCAATGACTGCAAGGTTCCCAGGTCCTGTTGCTGTAAAACTAGCCCAAATCATCACCAAACATGGCACTGTGCATTATGGTCAAAAATCTCTACTTTAGTCTCGTCTGTCCAAGGACATTGTTCCAGAAGCCTTGAGGGATGTAACTTTACAAACGTAAACCGTACTGCCATGTTCTTTTTAGAGAAGAGGCTTTCTCCTGGCAACCCTTCCAAACAAACCATATATGTTCAACCTTTTTCTAATTGCATTGTGATGATTTTTTTCTGCAGTTTTTCTGAGCATTGCACGGTCTGGGATGAGTTTGGCAATTGTATCACTGTAGAATGATGGACTGTAAATTGTTTGGAAATGGTCTTACAACCCTTCCCAGATTGATAGGCAGCAACAAAAGCTTCTCTAAGACCATTTTTGATGCCTTACCTCCTTAGCATTGTGTTAACACACACCTAAATGCGCCAGATCAGCAAACTGCTTTTATAAAGGTGGTCACGCTGGTCCCAAACGAATAGGTAATGGCAGGTAATGTAAAAACTCTCCCTCTCTATCGGGAGAGTCTTGCTATATAAAGTTTTGCAATGTGTGGCCACGTAGATCCTGCTGGTGGCTGCACACTAAATGATCAAATCTGCCGCAATAAAGGTATGTGTGAGGAGCCCTTGCACACAGGCCCACTAGTTGATGAAACCAGATTGGAGGTGTGTTATAGAGCTACTTTGACCAAAAAAGCAACGCTCAAACATTTGCTAACGTTAGCAAACGTTTGCTATTATTAAGAAATATCTGTTAATGTAAACCATGCCTCACATAAAAGAAATCTCAGAACACCTACAATCAAGAATTGGTGATTTGCATAAAGCTGAAAAGGGTTAAAAAGTAATCTCAATCTCTTTTACATATTCATCAGTCCACAGTTTGACAAATTGTTTATAACTAGAGCCAATTTATTATTGTGGCTACTCTCCCTAGAAATGGACACCCAGCCAAGATGACTTTTAGGGCACAACTTGAAATGCATTTTTTAAAGAACATTTAATTGACCCTGTAAAATGGAAATCCATGCACCCAAGCAAACATTTCAAATGTTCAAAACAGAAACAGTATTTTACACAAGTGATAATGTATTTTATACTGTATATACTCCAGATTAATGCTTTGTGTATGATTACAATTCTAATGTTACTTTAGGTGTTAGGGACATCTAAAATTAGACATATGCGCTACTGCTCTGGGAGCAGCACATGATTCACCAAAAATAACAGCGACTTGAATAGAAAACGACTCACAAAGCTACCTTAAAATATAATAATAATAATAATAGTCAAGGGGAGATGCTTCTGGCTTAATGGATTATACTTCATACACGTGCATCCCTGTTGGCTGTTAAACCTCAGTAGTTAGGTTAGGATTATATCATATTTTAAGACAGCTGAGCATGCCAACATTAATTTTCTATTTAAGCCGCTGACTAATATTCAAAACAAAGAAATCAAGTGCTGCGCAAAATTTACAAACGACACCACAATATGTGCGGAAATTAAATTAAATAATACTTAAATTCATTAAAGTGTATTCTTCAATAGGTTCCTCTGTTGGGAAGCCCATAGAGCCCCTTCCGGGGAATGGAGTTTCTTCTTTGTACCGGTGTACCAGAAAAGACCGGAGGAGAAAGAGTTAAAAAAAAGTAGTATCTTACATATAAGAATACTTTAACGCTCCCGTGGAAACGACCGGAATAATGTTGTGTTGTAGCAGTAACAGCTTGGTTCCCTAGTAGCTTAAGGTCTCCTGAGATTTTTACTTTTATTTCATATAAGAAAGTTTTACTAAAATGTGCGTAACACCCTCCCAGCAGAAGTAGCCTGAGGTCCACAGAAGTATTAATATCTCTAGGATTGCAATGGTTAATTACGTTTTTTTGCTGTATGTAACCCCTTGAATCCTAGCCTTTATTAGGAGGTTGCATTTGTTAATTAAGATTTATTGCACCTGTTAAACCTTAACCATATTGTGACAGAATGCTGTCACAGCCATGCTCCAACATCACCGAAGAGCATATCACTTGTGTTTTTTTGTTATCTATTTCCCCCAGCTGTTCGCCCTTACACCGTGATTATCAGCCCCTTTGAGACTCTTTACAGGTCCCAGTGAGAGAGCACACCAAATAACTACTCAGTAAAGGTTAAGCCCGGCTGGTTGACCACTCTCCCGGTACAGTGCCATGTATCGTCCTGAGTGGTCAACAGAGACAAGCCTTCAGAACACCATATAGGAACGGAGAAGTAGCTCTCACTTTCATTGGTCGCTACTCCTGCCAGCTCTTCGGCGCTTCTCTCACTGGCTGGCGAGTTAAAGGGATTAGCGTCCGCCTGCTTATGAGCTGGCCAAGATTAGCTTAATGGACATTTCAGAGGTTTTGCCATTAATTTTCGTTTGTTTTGTTGGGGTTTCTCCTCAATGGAGATCGAAAAATTTAAAATTGGCAAATTTTGCAAAAAAAATAGTTTGTACAAATCTGAATGCACATGTCTACTATTTCTCCACTCCAATCTCTCTCCCTTGAGTAAGTTTGGGCCTTCTGAACTGATGATCTATGATGTTTGATTTTATGATTTTTTTCCCCAATTTTTTCTTCATCATAAATATCATGTGTTTAATTTTTAAAAGTGGCCGGTGTTGCTGCATTGCCTCCATATCGAGGCATTCAGCAACACCAAAAAAATAAGCAGTGGCTCTGTGTGATCACTCACTGAAGGCACGGCGTGCCTTTCAAATATGGCAGCTCCCTGCTGTTTGGAAAGAGGAAGCAATCCATGATCTTTTCCTTCTCTTAGCCAGCATTGCTGAAATTCCTCAATTTTGAGGCATTCAACAAAACAAACAAAAATTAACCAGGGTCACAAAAATGTAAAAAACAATGAAAATTACAAAAATATAAATATACATTAAAAATAAGTAGAAAAATAAGAAGAAATTGTGTAGAATAAAGCGGACATTTTGAGCTACTATAACATAACAATGGGCTTCTTGTACTTATTGTGCTATAACGCACAAATTTGATCAAGTATTTGTTGAATTGAGGAAACTATATTGGCCACCGGTAAAACAACAGGCAGCTTCCAAACTTCTCCCAATGGTACACCAGTAAAGGTAGTGTTTACTCTACACCCTTCTCCCATAGACCTTCGCTCCTCCTCAACTGCTCTTGCAACAACCAAGACATACTAAAGAGAAGGTCACCTTCTGTACTAGGTGCACAACTCTGGGACATTCTCCCGACCCCTATCGGGTGTAGATAACAGAAGACTTTTCCAAATTCATGCACCTAAAAAGTTGGCTAGGGATTCCCATCAATCACTTCCTAATCTATCTTGCCTTTCCCTGATAGATAGACAGACAGACAGACAGACACAGTGACCACTAACATTTAGAACTGAAGAACCAACTATAAACTGATACCAGGTTAACATTCTGATGGTGATTGATGCAGCAATTCTATTTGTATAGTCATGAATAATTGGTAAATACATCACATCTGTGATCACTGCAATACTAATACTGACCTTACCATTAATTGTTCATAAAGAACTCCAACTCAAATTTTATTATGTTAATAATACTCATTTAGAAGACATGGCATCTCTAGGAGAAAACCCACAGCATTGACGAGTCAAATCTTTTTTGTCCAATAAAAGTTTATAAATTCAAAAGCTGAAGCCGCTAATGCAGGTGAACATAGAATTTGTTATAGGACAAATCTCCAGGATTACTGTGGTTTGAGTACACTGCAGTTTTACTAAATTAATACTACTCTGGTTATCGTGAAAAAAGTGAAAATAAGAATTTGTTGTAGAAAGCTTTTCATTATTGCACTGAACACGGCTAATTTCATAATTAGAAAAACATTCATATGGGCTGCACCAAATGGTGATGGAAAATGAATATAATAAATGCCAAGGGCCTGTGGGCATCTTACTTGCTACATTGCCAGCACTATGTACAGATTTGGAATGACGTTACATAGCTTGTTCTCAACAATGGGTGATAATAACCCTTAATCATGTGATTTCCTTACCGTTATACGTTTGTAATGCAGTGTCTGGCAGACACAGAAAGGGCAGCACCAGCATTGTTTTTTATAACACTGCTCCATTATTGTTATACTATATAATTATTGGCAACGATTTTACAATTAGATTACCTTTAAATATTTTGTTTATTCATGTATATGAATAATTGTACGAATTGCATGGTAGTTATGTTTATTTTAAAGTCTAGTCATGATGTATATTATGACGGGAACGACCTGTACCCCGACTGGGTACATCAGCCAGACGATCCTTCCTTCTCCCCATGGCCACCGGGGACACGAAACTTCAACCGTCAGGCAGGACTACCATCGAAGACAGCAGGAAACATAGCTCTTTGGGAACCTCGGCGGCACCGTAGTATACAGAAGCATAGAAATACAGTGCTTTACCGACCTGATAAGGGCAGCAACGAGGCTTACCTCAATAACAAGACAGGACTCGTATTTAGGTATAACAGGTATAACTGCTCTGCCCAGTCATCTAGCCATCACAATTTGGCTCTTGTCAAAGTTGCTCAGATCCTTACGCTTGCCCATTTTTCCTGCTTCTAACAAAATGTTCACTTGCTGCCTAATATATACTACCCATTGACAGGTGGTATGATAACAAGATTATCTGTGTTATTCACCTGTCAGTGGTCATAATTTTATGGTATTCAAGGTGTTGACTTGGCCTCCTAATTCCCCAAATTCCGATACATGGAGGCCTCACCTTGCAATTTACAGGATTTAAAGGATTAATTATTAGCATGTGTGTGGGTGAGTGTTAACATATGGTGTTACCAAGAGTGTGTGTGTGAGCGTATGGTGTTAAGGTGTTAGGGGTGAGTCTAGGGTTAGTGTCACCTGTGAGAGAGAGAAGTAGCAGCGGTGTGTGTGTGTATGTAAGTGTACATTGTTAGAGTGACTACATGTAAGAGCTAGTTTGCATGTTAACATGTATGCGTGTTTCAGTAAGCCATGAAAAAATACAGCACTCAAGCGCCACAAACACTAGGCTTGCCCTTGCTCTTGTAAGGTGTGTTCATGGGAAGATCATAAGACAAAATCATGGGTGAAGCAATGGGTAGGACAATGGGATGGACATGGGGCGGGCTGATAGGTGGGGAGTGGGGGCCCAGGCATTAGACCTATACTGGGCCCCAAGAGTTTTGATGTCGGCACTGAAATTACTTAATCACCAATCTGATAAACATAAATCATAAGAGATATGTTTCTGTCTTGGCTGAGATTAGGGGCGTAACTGAAAACTGTAAAGGGATTAACAATACAATGGGGTGCCAACCTCCACTATCTATTAGCGGCCAAAACCAAGGTTTGGCTGGGGTAGATGTCTGTAGTACTGGAACTGGGGGGGGGCAGACTATACAACATAGTAGTGCACCATGGTGTGGGGTCTGACATTAAACAATGGTGGTTGCATATCCTGGCTGTCTGCCAGAGATAATCCCCTCGGCAAGTAATGAGATGATATACAACTGGGGGTAGGCACAGAAGTCTTTACAAAGCCAGGGCCCATAGTCAATAGGGGCACCGGGGGTACCAATGGAGAACGGAAGAATTGGAAACTTCCCCCGGAATAGTTCACGCGGTAGCTGGGCCAGGGTTCCATAGCCCCGGCTGGGTAAACCTCAGTCCTAATGATTGGTAATAAAACCAGGGTTCCCAAATGAACTCCCTTTCTGTAACCACCACAGAGTTTTGCCCACCACAAGCTTAATGTAACCTCAAAAGAGCGATGTGGCAGGACAAAGGATGTCCGTAGCGACGCAGTTCCAATTGTAGACTGTCCCGGTCAGGCACAATGAGCGTTTCCTGGCTGGTAGAGCCCCCATATATAGCCAGCTAGTTCATGGGAGTCTGGTTAGTGCAAACCAGACACCCCCCAATGAGCACAGGGTTACTTAGACATAAGAGGGGACTAGGCAGGCAAGTAAGGAACTTCCCCAGGAATCTACCAGTACCCCCTCCCAAACTCAAACATACTCCCATGTGTCCTCAGCCTCAGGGGGTTACCGTGACAACTCATGTGGTAAATTGCCCAGTATTTTTTGTCCACAATTTAGAAACACCCCGAATTTCCTCTGCAGGTTAACTATCCACACGTCTAGTTGGTAACTGAATTCATATGGATGGCTGCTATATATGCTATGGGTTAGCCTGTTTGTGTGATGTGTGACACCTAACGTATGTGTAATGCTCATTTCAACAAGAAACCAGCTTCCTGTTAGGAGAACTACAGGGCAAAAATACTTCTTTTTGGAATTTCCCAGCCAGACAAGACAACTCAGCATTATATATAACAATGGACTACTGGCCATTAGCCAACAAAGTGTACTTGAAATACATTTTAGCCTTCTGTAAAAAGAGTTGTATTTCATTTCTTATGTCATGTTAACCCTCAGATTTGCTAACAGAAAATGTGATCAGTTATTTTAAGGTAGCTGCAGAAGCAATCAGCACAGGCAACAAAATTAATGAGATGGTTGTGAACTTTGAAGTTTAAAGTTCTCAATCAATGCTAATTGTATGGTAATATTAGTGTGATCCGAGGCAGTCTAAAAGGTCTGGTGATTTATTTATTTATTTATTTTATTTTTTTAAAAAAACAGCAACAGGTCACTAAAATATGTGCTGTTACTCAACAACTGCAGTGTGTTGACCTATGATGACTTTTTCTTGAGTGTCTCAATTCTTAGGTTTGGCGTAGTCCTCATTGAAATACACAGATGTCGGGTTGTATGCAATCCTACCTAAAACATCTTACCAGGTATGATCTGAAAATCTGCACTGACATCAAGCATAGAACATCGAGCAAACAGCATGCTAAATAATTGTGTGAGTTAAACATTATAACATCGATTTAAGATTGGCAGTATCCAATTGAACATTTACCAAAAAATCCCCACATCATTGACCGATCCTGTTTTACTCATGAACCATTCAGGATTCATATCAGGTCTGGTTGGAACAGAATTTCAGTGGAACATTCTGCAGCATAGAGACCAATTGTATAGATTTTTCTATGATGAAAGAAAAAACATTGTGTATTGCTCACGTTAAAAAAACACGTTATTATATTCACACTATGTGCTTTTTATTAAAACACCATGCATGTGTTCTCCAGTGTTCGTGGCGCTTGAGTCCTGTATTTTTTCATGGCTTACTATAACTTACACGCATACATGTTAACGTGCAAACTAGGTCTAACATGTAGTCACTCTAACACTGTTCACTTACATACACACACACCCCTGCTACTTCTCTCTCTCAGGCTACACTAACCCTAGACTCACCCCTAACACCTTAACACCATACGCTCACACACACTTTTGGTAACGCCATATGTTAACACTCACCCACACACATGCTAATAATTAATCCTTTAAATCCTGTAAGTTGCAAGGTGAGGCCTCCATGTAACGTGCTCATTAATAATTATGATAGAAGTCTTGCTATAAGGAAAATAGACCAATTTTCACAAAATAATAGCAATTTCTCTTTCACCCTTCTCTTCTCTTAATAAATAACAGTAAAGCAGAATTAGTGGTAACTGTTGTAAAACCTTTGTGCATCTGAGTATTATTTTCCAACAGAAGGGAGCTAACTTGGCAAGAGTTTCCAGAAATAACAATTTTGCTATTTTCAGTTTCTAAATGTTTGGATGTTAGACGATCCTGCGAACAAAGAGCAACATTACTCATTTTTCTGGTATTTTTAAAGAGATGTAAAATAGTTTATTTGAAATAAAATGTATTGCTTAATGCAGTCATTAAATGGCATTTATGTCCTTGAGTTCTCAGCTGAAGAAAAAGCAACACGATAAATGTCAGAGCCACAATGTTACAATCTATGGCTGTGTGGGAGACACGGAAATGTAATGGTTCATTCAGTAGGGGTTATATATGTATTTTCGTGTTAAAAGTGTAACCAGTAACGTACCAGAGAGCAGTGGCCGCTGAAGGATCAGCAGAAGATCAGGCCTAGGGCAGCACCAAAGGTCAATATGCCTCTGAGTGTAACTACTTATTACCAAAGACCAAATCAGCCCTCTTGTCCTAAAACAATCACCAGACCTGGACTTTGAAAATATTTCTCCTTGTCATAACATATTGTTGGTAAATAAACCAATTTAACAGCATATAATGGGGAAGTATGTGAACCTAACGTTAAATACACATGGGTTTACTGAAACAACCAGTAATTATCACTGTGGAGTGTCTTGGTCCCAAAAAACACTGCCCTGTTACCCAGAAACCCACCTATCCATCATAAGTGATTGCTTCTGCTGTACATTTACGTGGCTGTACATTTAACTAATTATAACATATTTTGATGTCAACACACACACTTACAAGTGTGTTATAAGTGTGTCACTGTAACAACTAAAATTTTTGGAAAGCCAAATTTCATTAAATATTTCCTCAAGTTCATGTTTACTGTCCCAGATCCTTGTTCTTGCTTCATCTAACTGCTTAATTTATTCTCAATCACAAAACACCCAAGCTACTTGTCCTTGGACATGTACCATGTTGAGCTAGAAGCCTAAAGAACAAAAATGTACTAGGAAATGGTACATACACGTTGATGTAACATTACATTAAGTAGCAATGGCAAACCTTTAGATAAAAGCTGCAAAAGGAATATAAAAATCCATTAGATTCTATGACATTTTAGGTTCTCCTCTTGACCACATACAGTGGCGTAACTACTACAGAGGTTCACAATTACGAAGAGGGGCTAGGGCAACCCCTGGAACCACCTGTTCATGTCTCCATGTGCTGGTTCAAAATTCCTCAGAAAGATCTGGACTGGGTTGGTTGCTTGGTCATCACATGACCCTGCGGTGACACTGAGGCTGCTCGCACAATGTGTGAGCAGCAGACAAAAGCTGCAGGAGAGGCAAGGAGTTACGGGCGGAAGGAAGAGGGTATGTTTGTATGCATGTGAGCATGGATGTGTATGTAGAAGTGTATGTATAATTGTGTGTGAGCATGAATGTCTATGCATAAATATTTGTGGACATGGATGTCTATGTATAAGTGGTCTCATTTATAGCTAAATTTCTAATGAATACAACCCAATTAGTTCCAGTTTTCCTTTGATAGTATCATTATCACATTATTATTATTATTTTGTTGCTGTCTTCAAGCGGTATAGAAACATATACTGCTGATAAACCTGGTGGACTTGTTCCTTTTTGCAAGCTAATATGCAATATAGCAATGCAACATGTCAAAGATATTATACATTATGTGTACCGTATTTATCGGCGTATAACACGCGCTTTCGGTAAAACAAAAAAAAGCCGAAAACCTACCTGCGTGTTATACGCCGATAAACCATAGAGCTGCACGATCGGCAGCCGCGTCACCCTCACTTCCGGTCACGGCGAGGGTGGGTGCTATACGCCGGTAAGTACGGTATATATATTATGTGCTGAAATCAGAAAATATGAAGAGCTATTTAAAATATCTTTAAAGCAATGTATGAACAGTCCTCTCTACCAACCAATAATACATTTTATGTGTTATGGCCACTCTACTTTTCACATATTCTCTGTTAGCTATGATTTTTTATTATTTAAAACTTCCAAAGGAAATCTGCAGCAGTGCTCTTATGGCATCAGTCACTGCTTATTTTCACACATTCCAACCAATTTTTGGTTTGTCAATTTTTCTTAAAGTAATATTTTCCAACTAGGCTATGACAAGTGACAAGTTTCAAAAATCCTAGCATTTGGAAAGACAAGATGGAAGGAGCACTTTGGTCTCGTTTCGATTAATTTTTGGGAATGAAAAAAGTACAAAGTGGTGGACTGATTCTATGACCACAATCATGCAAACACCATTGCTTTATAATGGCTTATGCAATTTTCTTTGAAATTACATAATTTTGTCAATTCTTAGAGAAGAGTAGTTAGCACAATTAGCAGCATTTATCAGTTGAAATAGATGTTGTTACTTTTTCATTTTGTTCATTATTTCATCCATTTTCATTATTTGTTTCGTTTTGCATCAATAGTATGTCATGGTCAAGCAAATGGGGCACGTTTTCCTTAGCATGTTCCACTTTTATATATATTTTTTTTATATATGTGCTAAAAATAGACTAATAGTAACAAAACTACTCAGTAGTAGAACTAAGAACAGTAGAACTAAGCCATAGTACAAGCAATTAGATTATATATTCAGTCTCTAGTGCTCCAGGTGATTTACACAGTCCGCTCATCTGTAAATCTACCACGGCTATGGATTAAAGGAATGAAAGGCTACAAAATTAAATCTTTCCATTTGAAGAATGGATTGTTAAAAATAATATTTTAATATTTATAGTATCATCTTTTCTTTATACAGCGCCAACAATTTACGCAGCGCTTAATACAATAATATATTCAAGGGGTCTGACAAGACTAGAACCGACAGACTAAGACAAACCGATACATTAGGTGGAGAGAGCCCTGCTCGCAAGCTTACAATCTTGAGGGAATGGGGTGACAAACACAAGGCATGGAGAAAGGGTGAGAGGTAGTGTGGTGGTTGTATCAATGACAAGGAAGTTCTAGCAGCTAAGATGGAATGCTTCTCTGAAGAAGTGGGTTTTGAGATGTTTCTTGAATGTTGAGAGGGAGGGTGAATGCTGAAGGAACTAGATTCCAGAGATATGGGGCAGCCCAAGTGAAATCTTGTAGACGGGCAAAGGAAGAGGTAATAAGTGAGGAGGAGAGCCTTAGCCCATGGGAAGAACGTAAGGAACGAGTAGGAGAGTATTTACTTATGAGGGCAGAAATGTATGGAGGAACAGTGTTATGGAGGGCCTTATATGTTAGTACCAGGATTTTAAATGTAATTCTAAAGGTAATTGGGAGTGAGTGGAGGGTTTCACAGAGTGGGGAAGCAGAAGAGGAGCGGCGGGCAAGGAAGATAAGCCTAGCAGCAGCTTTTAGGACAGACTGTAGAGGAGAGAGTCGAGATAGTGTAATGCCAACCATAAAAGAGTATTGCAGTAGTCAAGACTGGAAATGATAAGTGAATGAACCAGAGTTTTTGTGGATTCTTGGGTGAGGAATGGGCGGATGCGAGATATGTTTTAAGGCGCAAGTGGCAGGATCTGGTGAGGGACTGAATGTGAGGGCCAAAGGAAAGGTTGGAGTCAAGGATGACCCCAAGGCATCGGGCCTGGTTTGTAGGAGAGATGTGATAGAGAATTCAGGTAGTGGAGTGGAGATGGACGGAGGGAAGATAATGAGTTCAGTTTTAGAAAGATTAAGTTTCAGGTAGCGTTGTGATATCCATGAAGAAATAGCAGACAAGCAATTAGTAATACGGGGCATGAGAGATGGAGAGAGATCAGCAGAAGACAGGTAGATTAGAGTATCATCTGCATATAGATAATACCGGAGACCAAATGAGTTGATTACATTGCCAAGAGATGAAGTATAAAGAGAGAACAGCAGAGGGCTAAGGACTGAACCTTGGGAGACACCCACTGAAAGTGGAAGGGGTGATGATGTCTTGCCAGAGAAGCTGACAGAGAAGGAACGATTAGACAGATATGAGGAGATCCAGGAGAGAGCTGTGTCTCAAATGCCTATAGAAGCAAGTGAGTCAAGAAGAAGCTGGTGATCAACAGTATGAAAAGCAGCAGAGCAATCCAATAGTATTAGAATGGAGAAGTGACCTTTTGCTTTGGCAGAAAGCAAGTCGTTGGAGACTTTTGTTAGAGCTGTTTTAGTAGAGTGAAGGGGTTTGAAACCAGACTGTAGAGGGTCAAGGAGGGAATTAGAGGAGAGGAAGTTAGTGAGGCGATTGTACACAATCTGTTCAAGGAGCTTAGAGGTAAAAGGAAGCAGAGAGATAGGGCGGTAGTCAGTAAGACAAATGGGATCTGAGGAAGGATTTTTTAGAATAGGTGTGATTAGCGCATGCTTGATGGCTGCTGGTACAGTTCCAGATGATAGAGAAAGATTAAATAGGTGGGTAAGTGACGTACCAAGAGATGGTCATAGAGACTTTGTGAGGTGTGATGGGATGGGGTCAATGGTACAGGTTGTTGGGTGAGAGAAAGAAAGATGTGTGCCTATTTTTTTTCTTCAATTGTAAGGAAAAAGGCAGTTAGTATGGGGATGAGTGGAGAGAGTGGTGGTGGGTGATGTAGGAGGGGGTTGTAAAGAAGAGAGGTCTTGTCCAATACTCTCGAACTTGTCTTTGAGGTGGGTAGCAAGATCTTGGGCAGTGAGAGAGGTTTGTGCTGTGGGTATGGAGGGACAGAGAAGGGAGTTGAAGGTAGAAAAAAAGTGTCGCGGGTTCGAAGAAATGGAGGATATGAGAGTAGAGAAGTAGAGCTGTTTGGCGAGAGAGGGCAGAGTTGTAGGTGCGGAGCTTGAATTTATAGATAGTGAGTGAAGTGAAGTGAGTGGATTTGGATTTTCTGAAGTAGCATTCAGCCATGCGGCAGCCCTTCTGAAGAAACTGTGTGGTTTTGGTATGCCAGGGTGGGCGTTTCAATTATCAGAGGAAACATTTAGTATTTGAAGCTAAGCTGTCGAGGGGTGAGGCAAGTGTATTGTTATAAAAAGAGGCTGCTGCTTCTGGGCAGGAAAGGGTTAAAATGGAAGGTAAGAGAGGGTCTAGTGAGGCTTTATCTGGTAATGGCCTACAAATATTGAGGTGAGCGCTGTAAGTTTGTTTGGTTAGGGGTTAGCACTGGAGAAAAGGTTAGAAGGTGGTGGTCAGACAGAGGGAAGGGAGAGATGTAGAAATCTGAAAGGGAGCATGATCTGGAGAAAACCAGATCAAGTGAGTGTCCCTCAGTGTGTGTAGGAGAATTAGTCCATTGAGAAAGTTGGCCATACTGCTGGAACTCACTAAGAAGCACTGGTGGCGACATACGAGGAGTCGTGAGTGTAAACAGCATGTCGTCTGCAAAAGCCAATGTTTTATAATGCAATCCACCACTCACCAATCCCGTGATATCCAGGTTCATCCTTATAGCCTCCAAGAAAGGCTCCAGAGAAAGAACGCAAAGCATGGGAGACAAAGGGCATCCCTGCCTAGTGCCATTGGTTATGGGAAATGAGTCTGAAAGCGCAACATTAATGAGAACCCTAGCCGAAGGCCGAAAATACAGGGCAGACACCCACCCCATCATATGAGGACCAAAACACAGTTTCCAAAGCATAAACATCCAGTCAAGCTAGTCAAACGCTTTCTCCGCATCAGTGAAGAGCAAAATAGCCCTGGAACCCGTATGCTTAATCAAATGAATGAGATTGACTGCACGTATAGTCTCATCTCTGCACTCCCAATCGGGCACAAACCGCGACTAATCCAAGTAGATCAGGTCTGGAAGGAACTGCCCCAAACGCAAGGTGAGGATCTTAGAAAACAACTTCAAATCCACATTCAATAGTGAAATGGGTCTATAACTCCCACAAAGCTTCACATCCCTCCCCTACTTCGGAATTACCGAAATCGTAGGTGGGGCCCTAGAGTATTGAAAAATGTTTGGAGAGCTTAATCGCTACGTCCAGTTCCCTGATGGAAATCGGTGCCTCCAACACCTCAGAGTCACCAGGGGACAATGTACGAGTCAGGTAAGTCATGATCGGGGGGACGATTATAGAGGTCGGAGTAAAAGATAAACTTTCTAGCAATAGCCGATGGAAGGTGGCGCGTGACCCCATCAGAACAACGCATTCTAGGTATGTATGACTGCTTCCTCGGTTTGTTACCATGTTCATGATAAATGGCTTTAAGCCTAGCGCAACTCATTTGGGCCTGACCATTAAGTATAGTAGTGACCTCCCCACGAAGCACAGTTAATCGAGTAAAATCACTATCCTGTAGGGTGTCGATCCTCTCCAGACCCTCTATTTGTTTGTTCAAAGAACTAAGCTTCCGGGTAGAGGCGCTCTCCCTCTGCGAACCCAACTTAATAAGCTGACACCAGACCACATACTTATGAGCCTTCCAAACCATAGGAAGGGGTACATCCGGCGTCAGATTGGTCAAAAAGTAATCACGGAGAGACGCCCCGTAGATTAGAATTGTGATTTTCTTCACAGCTTTCTTTGCTGTATCCCCAGTGTGTAAAACTTGGAATTTTACTGTATTTAGGTATATTCTGAACATTAATGAAAAGGATTTGAACACAAACCTTATTTTCTCAAAGAAAGTATCTAACTTTTTGAAAATGTTACATTTTACAGTTCAATACACAGGAATTTAGAAAAGTCATCTTATGTCAACATTTACAAACATCTCAGCCCCCACAGAGTAAAATATGCCATATCTACAAATAAATTACACCGAGTACAAACAAAAAAGCATGCTGTGTAAATTTAGTTACACTAAGAGAAGTGATATTGATAAAGTCCCCTTTATGTTTTTTATATGTTAAAACCAACATTCATCATTTTTATTCCATATTAACACTTCTAATCAGCTCAATGTCCTTGCAAATGTCATCAGCCACTGGAGCTTTACCTCTGCTGGTGAAAGAATGATCTCTAAAATACATGGATACTCCTCTAGCATCTCCAAGATGATCATTTAACTTATCCTTTCTTGGGTACATATGGCAATTCTAAACTTTGTGATACAGCCAGTCAGAATCCAGAATCTACAGAATGTCAGATTCTTGGCAAGATAATTCTCATTTTTTGTATGTCTCATGTCACATGAGACATACAAAAAATGAGAATTATCTTGCCAAGAATCTTACTGCATTCAAATTTGCAGAAAACCATTTAAGCATATATGATGATCTATAACAAAGTAAATAAACAGTTATGTGACAATATCACATCATTTAAATGGACAATATTTTACTTGCTAAATAATACAATTGCAATATATTTGAATATTTTAATCAATATTTGCATGCAATTAAAAGCAGTTAGTAAACGGCTTCATCATCTGTATAGAAACAATTGTACAAATGAGTGCTTTCAGAATAACTCAGTTTAATGAACCTCTCAGCACATTTCTAGGAAAAACAGGAAACTACTCAGACTGTCTGGCTATACATATCATCTCATTTATCTAACAAGGAATTATCCTTAATTCAACAAAAATGTGCAATAATGCTTCTGTGGAAATGGGTATTGTGACTTATTATTAGCAACTTGTATGTCTTCCATTTAATATATTTAATATTACATACACTCACACAGTAACACACACAACATCATGCACATTAAACACCACACTCTTATACATAAGCATTTACCGTATTTGCTTGATTATAAGGCGACCCCCTAAAATCTGAATATTAATTTAGGAAAAAAGAAAAACATGAATATAAGACAACCCTATACGATCTACACAATGTGATACATACAAAAAATGAGAATTATCTTGCCAAGAATCTTACTGCATTCAAATTTGCAGAAAACCATTTAAGCATATATGATGATCTATAACATTTTCATAAAGTAGATAAACAGTTATGTGACAACATCACATAATTTGAGTATTGTGACTTATTATTAGCAACTTGTATTTCTTCCATTTAGAATTCAGAAAATTATTTATCACACTAATTCTAACACCATACAGGGACATACACCAATACACACAAACACTCTAACGCTGTAATACCCAGGCATACCAGTACATGCTAGACCCTGGGCATGATAGGAGTGTGATTATATTAATACTGTTTTTTTCACATTGTTCAGAACTTATAAACAGGAATATATCTGTATCAAAAATGGAAAGAAAAACACTTTTCTGGTGCAAACATCTTCATGGGGGATGTTTTTGAATTGCTGAAGTTATAATAATATTAGTTGACTTCCTAGAGGTCGGCATTACATAAATGCCAAGTAGGGAGTGCTACTTTCAAATATGTAAACATAAACTATGTAATAATCCAATAGTAAACCTTAAAAAATATTTTAAAATCAGACAAAAATAGCCCTGTGGAAATCTCCTGCTAACCTCTTTGTTAAATACATACTGTAACATTTATAAAAACGCAATATTGCATTGCATATTACTAGTGTACTTAATGTATGTGTTACTCATTTTATAAAAACCTAAAACTAATATATAGGCCCTGTACGTCTTATGCACCTAACTCCTGCTAAGCAATAAGGAAAAAAATAACTGTATCAAAGCTATGTCTAATTAAAAACAACATGAACACATCAGATAACGGCATCCAACTGATGCAGGGAATCAGCAGTGCATCTCAAAGGATATTAATGAATCAAGATGAATATAGTCAGAAGTAATAAACTGCATCTTAGTAGCCACATTAAAATATATTAGAAATGAAGTATTAAAATATAATCTGATATTTGGGTTTCTAATAAGCGATTCATAAAGTGCATCAAAACATTTAAGTATGGTCAGAAAATATTAAACATTGTTAATGTGAATAATGAAGAAATGCAGAAATTGAGTCTGTCCTGAAGTGATAAGATCCAATCTAGCAAAGTAAAATTGGTTTTTCACTGTGTTGAGTCTAGATTTTAAAACAATACGTAGTTCAGATTATGGAATATCCAACCTATGTAAGGCTCTACTTTAGTGATTATTTATGATGATCTGGTGTTGTAAGATATTAGCAGAAAATGTTAAAAATTTTGTAAACCAAACTTTTTCTTGGCTCTTTCAAGCAGCTCACTTGCCATAATTATTTTCATGGAATATGTATTGTTTGTTATTCTACTGAAGAGCGCTAAGAAATGTGTTGGCATGGCTTAATGAATGAACAATAATTAATAAAAAGCACAGCTGTTTAGGAACCAACTTTAGTTTTGCTGAGTCATATATCTGGCTGATAAGCTGCTTAGCACGTCTATCACCTTCTGCCTAATACACACTGACAAGAATTACAACGACTAGTTAATTGACTTGAAAGTAATTTTAAGTAAACAGATTCATCATCAAAAAAATCATGATGCAATAACTATTAGTCAATCATTTTATATTGTCTAAGATTAGGCCAACAGTATATATCTTATGATTAATATTATTTAACTAGGTAGATACAGCAAGACCTACATCTTTACTAGAACATCAACTTAGTTTTGCTATTAACGGTGGTGCTTGCCATCCTTTTTTTGATTTAAAAGATTTTTTATTGACCCAGGCACAGCTTGGGACAAAACAAATACACACAAATCATAACAGACAGGAGCTGTGTCTGGACGCCTCTTTTTTTTATTTTTTTTTTGCAAATGTAGCACATATCATGTGTAAACATAGTGGAACAGCAACAAAACCAGTATCTCGAGTGAGCAAGGGCCACGTTCACATATGTAGGCAAGGAGACGAAGGCGGAGAATGTAGGCCCAGAAGTGGTGACATAGCAGATACTAGAGCCATACTGGAAACGCAAAAACATGGTGGCATGTTGTGTAAGACCCTGACAAGTAAGAATTAGTCCCGCAGGCAGAAACCCCTTGTGTTTGCGGGCAAAGTCGCTAGGTGGCGCGTAACGGAGAAGGGTCGGTGCAGATGTTTGAAAGATCAAACAGGTATCATAGTTGCTTGCCATCCTTTTTAAAAACCAATGCCTTAGACTTCTGTCTATCCTCCATGGCACCATGAGATCCTAATAAAAACTTTCATGCTTTTGGGTATGCTAATGATTTAGCATTCTGATTGCCTATTGTCTAACTGCCCATCATCGAATAATCATATTTGTATACAAAAAATAAATATAAGGTCATATTTTTATGTATACTGCATTAAATTTGACAACTTGTCATAGTAGCGAGGTGGCTTGTTCTGTGACATCATCTTCACTGATCATGGCTGTAATTCACCAAAAAGAGGAAACACACACCATATCTTTGTTAACGGCGCATAGTGTAAATATGCACTTTTTCCTATTTTTTAAATAATCTATAGGTATCAGATATATCATATCTTGTTGTCATTTTTTTAAACTAGCAACTATCATCCCTCATCCGTCAATTTTGATGGGTAGCATGCTGGCATTTTCCATCCCCAGATTTGTTCATCGGATTTCATCCCTTCCTGAGAGCACAGTTCCAGAGTCAGTGGTGGGGCAGAAATTTTACAAACTGACTTGTGTTAAAGGTGGCGTCCTATGAAGGTGCCACGATTAAAGTCACTGAGCTCTCCACACATCACCACATATACTGCCAATGTTTGTCTATAGACGGCTTACATGCTTGATTTTATACACACATTAGCAATGATTATGGCTGACATATCTAAACTCAATAATAAGGATGAATTTCCTGTCAGGTCCCATCCAGGCTGCAAAGCTGCATGTCTTTAGTTTCCCTTGTCTTGCTACTGTTCCCCCTTCACTTTAATCCATTCCTGGATTTCCTTATGCTCTGTACTGTGCTTCTGATTCCTTGATTCCAGTTCTGCTCTTTGCTTCAGCTCTGTTCCCTTTATAAGGCATGCCCCATTATGTTTGTCAGTCTGCAGTCTACAGGTATGTCTTTCTGATATGTGTTTCGTTTCAATGTTTAGTTTGTTTAGTACTTCAGCAGGCAGGATTTAGCGTTAGGACCCACCGAAGATTGGAGTACTTTGGTGTAGTGGTGGGCTAAGCATTCTATGGCCATAAAATGTGACTAAATCTCCAATAGTTATCGTAGTCCTAGGCTAGTCCAATATTTATTGTGTGTAGCCTGTCCCTGTAACCTATATTCCTCATTTTGCAACCTGCTTCTACTCTTCCAGCTCTGTCCTGCCTTTTCTTTTCTTAGCTGCAGATATCTCTATATCCTGTTATCTGTACTGCATACCTCCCGCTGCTATTTCACGGCCCTGGTATGCGGCCACACAATCCTGATGGCCCAACACTCAGGGAAGTTTGGTTCAATTTCTCCAAAAGGAGTCACTGTTTGGGGGAATAATTTGCCAGGGCACATGGTTTTGGATTGGCTCTATGGCATCCAGTGCAGATGTGGAGAAGTCTACATTTACTGACGAAAAATTGCATCCAGAGGTGTTGAAATTTGAGCCATGTCTACAGAGCTTGATTGCGGGGAGTTAGAACTAGGCAGAGGAAATGAATGTCTGGTGAATCACAGCCGGGTATAATTCTGTGAACCCAAGTAAAATCAGATAAAGTGAAAAACAAAAATGGCCAACTATTTAGGGAAAGGTGCATACAAATGGAATTAAACCTAAAATTGGCATAGTATTGGGTGATATAGGTAGTGAGATAAGAGATAAAGGTAATATTTTGGTAAAATGTGATATAATAAACAGGTACCTTAGGTTTCCAATCATCAAGAGTGATTGACCATGACAGTGTCATACAAAGCACATAATATGAAAAAACTCCTTAAACAGCATCAACATGTAACAAAAACCCTACACAAACCTTACGTAAAATATATTGCTCCAGGTTTACATACATAAAACCGGATGTTAAACATTGTTAATGTGAATAATGAGGAAATGCAGATATTGAGTCTGTCCTGAAGTGATAAGATCCAATCTCCCCACAGAAACACTCCAAAATATTGTGGAAAACCTTCCCAGAAGAGTGGAAGCTGTTATAGCTGCAAATGGAGGACCAATTATTGCTTTGTTTACTGCTGCTCCATAAGTGGTTTTATTTAACTCTTGTATAAATTGATGCATAGAAAGTTCATAGAGGACATTTATGAGATAGTATAAGCAAGGTCAGATTGCCAAATAGAAATGAGGTGACAAGGGAGTGAGTTTTCATCGTCAAGACACTCCAGTCTCCCTTAGCCTAAAAGTTTTAAAGATTCTACCATTTTAAGTCCAAAGGCTATTACAGTTGTCAAGAAAAGTTATAATGCCTGAATGGATAAAGTATGCGGAATACTCTTAACTCACACTGCAATAAGTCAATTCACCATATAAGAATTTTGCACATACTTTCTTTCTCACACGACTGTCAGTCCCCTTCAGCATTTGTAATATAAAAATGGTGAGCAAGGCAAACGTGATTTTCATAGACCCTGTTGATAGAACAGCTCTTGGCATGGCTGGGCTAATAAAGTATCCCTTGAAGCTTGGCATCCTATCTTATAGGTTTCCCAAATCTGTTCCTGTGGGTTTAGTGTTTTTATTAGGCCACAAACCTTGTGAGAAGTCCTACATGTAGCTCTACAAACTAGCATGTTTCTACCAGTAAGCCATAAAACATAATAATTCTGTGGACATGGTCAGCATACCTGGAAGCTTTCTAGCACCTGCTACCCGGAGCCTCCTCCCCCCCTTGCAGGATGCTTTAGGAGGTCCCGCAGATGTTGGCGGGCGGTCCAGTTGACGTTGAGGGACACGCGAGTGGGTTGAGAGTAGAGAGTGGCACAATGCCACTCTACCACCTGGAGGTATTTTGGTCAGTGTTTTGTTTTCTAGAAAGTCTGAGACCCTACCTGATTCAACCACACTGCAGCCCAGAGTGCCATTTTCACCACTGTGCACAGACAAAATCCTGGGATAAAAATAAAATAAAAAATGGAGGCTTTTACATTTCGAGTTATATGGTTATAAATTAATTAAATAGGAAACAGGCCAAGACTGATAAAGTCTGTGGGTAAACAATGACAACGGGCATATCTACCTAATCCTTAATCACACATTTCTTATAGATTTCCCAATCGGTGTAATGTCTGCTTTCTTGAAACCTACACTGACCACCACTGTCTCTGTCCACAGAGTAGGGAAACAGTTAAGGTTCTATTTGTTATTCATAGAACTGGGTCAAGCAGAAGAAATGCGATAAAATGAAAAGACTGTCCTCTTGCATGAAACATTTTTTCAATATAAATGCAATGCTGCCAAATGTTACTTCACAATACTTTGGAACCCTCTGGAAACAAACCAGAAAAAATCTGGGCACTTGTTTCTAGAACAGATTTCATCAACAGATTCTCCAGCTATATTTCTGACATTTAGTTAATGTCGTTTTTTTTTAGTTTTATTTTCTTTTAAAGGGACAGTCGAAGTCCGATCCAGCCCTACTTATCAAGAATGCACATAAAGTAATTTATAAGAACCTATGCAAGGGGAAAGTTTTACCATTTTTATTAAGAGTTTTAAATGGTACTGTGCTATTTTTCCTGGGTTTTTTAATTGCTTTTTGCTCTGGCTTTTGCATAGTGGAATGTTTTCAGAAAGCTGCTCATTTCCACATGTTCCAACTGTGTTATCTCAGACCAGGTAAATACGGTAAAGGATTTAATTAAAAGGATTTAATGAAGCAGTACGTATTCTTAATATTAACAAAATTGTTAATAATGTTAATCAATGGCACTCTTTGGGGCCACGGCTGTTTTAACACTTTTGCGGTGTTCGTGTTTAGATGTAATTTTCTCCTTACTCGTTTAGTGAACCCACACAAGTTATATTTTGTTTTGTTCAGGACAAGAAGGGCTTTCTTCAGATACAATGCAATTTACCCCAAATATTTGTGAAAACTAGACACCTCAAGGTATTTCAAATGCTGGTAT